>PVLD010029182.1:0-18403 GCA_004027595.1 Dinomys branickii | reverse complement strand
ACTGATCCTGGCTATTATTACTTGAAAGGGATAGACATACCCCCCAATAGTACTTCACAAAATTACAGTATTTGAAGACAGGCTCAAAGTCATCAGAGGAGCCACAGTGGACTTTAGTTATTTTCCTTAGATGTGAGGTGAAAGGCTTCTTTCTAGCTCCGCAGTCTTGTGCATGTGTCTTCTCCAACACGACCTGTGCTGCAGGCTCCTTTCCCAATTTGGAAGCCCTCCTGGGTTCGGACCTCCCATGGACCTGTGTTGTCTGAGTCCTTCAGAAGGTCTCCATCTATCTAGTGAGTGAATGCAGACTCTGTGAGATGATTAGGTTATTTGGTGGGCAGCCTCTGTAATTTCTCTCCCCAGATGTGCAAAGATTAATTTAGCCAGGTGTGGTGGTGCAGCCTGTAATTCCAGTGCTGGGGAGGCTGAAACAGGAGGATTGTGGAGAATCTGAGGCCAGACTGGGCTACAAAGTGAGTTTGAGCCCAGCCTAAACTACATAGTGAAATCCTGTCTCAAAAGGAAAAAAAAGTTACCTGACTTTCTTTAGTCTCTAAAGTGAAGAATTTCCTCAGGGTGGAGGGCCTAGGAATGGCATTGCCTGTTACTGCACTGAGAATTATTTCTTGCTACCAGTTTGAAGCTTGTGATCCAAGATAAGCCAAGAATTTTTTTTTTTGAGACAGCGTCTGACTATGTAGTTCAGAATGGCCTTGAATTTGCTTATGTAGCACAGGCTGGTTTTGAACTCACAGTGATTCTTCCTGCTTCAGCGTCCCTAGTGCTGGGATTACAGGCATGCACCACCATGCCCAGCAAGCCAAGCCGTTTGTAGTCACACATTCAGGTGACTTTTGTGGCTCCCTAGGCAAGGCACAGAGAGGATGGGCTCCTTGCTCTTCATTCATTAGAGAGGTTCAATTATAGGCCTATACCACTGCGCCCAGTTGGGGATCTATTTTGAGAACTGTGTTTTTAGGTGATTTTGTCACTTTGGGAACATCACGAGCATACTTAACCTAGATTGTACAGCCTACTGTACACCCAGGCTATATATCTATAGCTTCTGGGCTACAAACCTGTACAGCATGGTGTGGTACAGAATACTGTGGGCAATTTGAACGCAATGATAAATTTGTGTCTAAACATAGAAAAGATACCATAAAAACTTGATATAGTGCTGTGCCTGTAATCCTAGTTCTCAGGAGGCTGAAGCAGAAGAAATTCAAGATGGTCGTCTTTTTGAGACAGGGTCTCACTATGTAGCCCAGGCTGACCTCAGCCTCCCTGAGTGTTGGGATTACAGGTGTGTACCACCTCGCTCAGCTCAGAGGAATGCAAATTTAAGGGCAGTCTTGGCTACATATAGCCAGCCTGAGCTGTATAGTGAGATCCTGTCTCAAAAAATATGGTATAAAAGATGAAAAAAGTACATACTTAAGATGAATGGAGCTTGTAGGGTTGCAAGCTGCATTGGGTCAGTCAGTTAGCTTAAAACAAAAAGGCGTTGTACAGCTATGCAAAAATCGTCCTTTTCTCTTTTTTGGTTCTGGGAATTGAACCCAGGAAGTGCTCCACTAAAGCACCATCCGTTTTTATTTTGAGCCGAAGTCTAAGTTGCTCAGGCTGGCCTCAAATTTGTGGTTCTTTTTTAGCCTCCAGAATGGCTGAGATTGCAGGTATCTGCCACCATGCCTGGCATCTCTCTCTCTCTCTCTCTTTCTTTCTAATTCTTATTCTGTGAGCTCTTTTCTTTCTTTTTTTTGAGACAAGGTCTTGCTTTGTAGCCCCGGCTGGCCTTGAACTCACAGTGATCCTCCTGCCTCAGCCTCTGGAGTGCTGGGATTACAGGTGTATGCCACTGTGCCTGGCTCTGTAAGCTTTTTTCTGTTGTTAAAGTATACAGTCCATTGTTAACAAAACATCATGGCATACATGACTGTACAAATGGAGGAAGTAACTTGAAGTTGTGAAAAGAACAATTCTGTGTGTGTATGTGTGTGTTTTGTGGGAGAATCATAAAAACTGGGTTCTATCTGGACTCTGTCAGTGCTACATCCCCAGCCCTTGCTAGTTGATTGGCATGGGGCGGGGGAAGCATCTCAAATTCAGCCTCAGTTTGTTCAGATTGGCTCTAATGGGAATTTTTTGATGTAGGAGTCCTTGGAGTTATGGGACGGGGTTGGTGTATGAACCTCCTGAAACAGTGCTACCATTTTGTGTGGCAGCAAAAATGTATTCCTATCACCCTATCATGAAAGTGACAGTTTCTATCAGGTTGTCAGTAGATAGGGTACCATGTTATAGTGAAAAGTTACCTTCTTTATCCCTATGGCCGTCCTGTGTGTTAGATAGTGTTATGACCACAATTTTACAGATGAGGAAGCTGAGTCTCAGGGAGGATAGACAACTGGCCCGCGGTCACTCAGCTCATGTACACTCTTTTTACCGTGTGGCCTCTCATACAGCTGGGAGGGATGTTTTCATCACCCTTTAGAAAAAGGTGCTGATTAGGGTACCAAAACCAAAATTCCTGTGCCTATGTCTATTTACCTAAATATGTGAGATCTGTTATATAACTCTGGTTAGCTCATGGTGAGTATTTAAAATGCTTAGCCATGCAAGGTCATATCTCATTTCTTTTACAAAATAATTTATTTTTATGAAGGTATAGTTGACGTGCAAAATTGTATATATTTACCTTGTTTAAAACAATATTTTTAAAGATAAGCATATTCTGAAATGGTCAAATCAAGCTACTTATCTATCAGTCTTTTCTCTCTCTCTTTTCTTTTTTCTTTCTTTTTCCTTCCTTCCTTCCTTCCTTCCTTCCTTCCTTCCTTCCTTCCTTCCTTTAAAAAATTTTTTTGAGACAGGGTCTCATTGTGTAATCCAGGCTGGCCTTGAACACACAGCAGTCCTCCTGTCTCAGCCTCCCGAGTGCTGGGATTACAAGTGTGCGTCACCATGCCCAGCCCTCGTTGTTTCTTATAGTGTACACATTTACTGTGTGTATTATAATTATTAACTTGCATGATATTTTGTTTTTGCTCTTTTAGTGAATGGTAGCAATGGAAAGGGATTAGCCTTTTCCCAGTGTGTTACCTATCTAATTGATTCCTCCAGCACCTTCTTTTAAAACCACATATACCTTGGGAGGCTGAGGCAGGAGAATTCCTGTGAGTTCCAGGACAGCCTGGGGTACACAATGAATTCAAGGCCAGCCTAAATTATAGAGCAAGACCCTGTCTCAAAAAAACAACAACAAACCTCGAAACAAACAAACAAAAAAATAAAACCACATATATTCATTTGCAGAGTGCAAGATGAAGGAGCACATAACCTACTTCTCTCAGTAAGAGGTTTAAATCTACAGAGAATACAGAAGGTGCTGATGTGGTGGCACACACCTTTAATCCCAGCACTCAGGAGGCAAAGGCAGGGGGATTGACATGAGTTCGAGGCCAGTCTGGGCTAAATGAATGTACACTTCTCAGATGAAGAAATACCAATAGCAAATAAGTATATGAAAAAATGTTCAACATCACTGGTCATGTGAGTGATGCAAATTAAAACAATACTGCGATTCTGTCTCACCCCAGAAACAATGGCTATTATGAAGAAATCAACCAGTAACAAATACTAGAGGGGCTTTGGGGGAAAAGGAACACTTCTCCACTGTTGGTAGGAATGTAGACTGGTGCAGCCTCTGTGGAAATCAGTGTGGGGATTCCTCAAAATATTAAGATGGGAGGTCCCATTTGACCCAGCTATTCCCCTTCTGGGTATCTTCCCAGAAGAATTAAAAACATCATACCACAGCGATATATGTGCACCCATGTTCATAGCAGCACAATTTGTCACAGCTATATCTTAGAAACAACCCAAATGCCCATCAACTGAGGAAAGGAAAAAAAGATGTTTTTTTCTATAATAAAGTACTACTCAGCCATAAAGAAGGGTAAACTGGAGACTTTAGTTAGATAAATGGATGCAACTTGAGACCAGACTCATAAGTGACATAAACCAGATGCACATGTGCCAACATTGCATTGACTCCCTAGTGTGAGAAGGTGAAAGCAAAAGGGAAAAATGTGTGTTTATATACATATATATATGATTATCTGTATATTTCCTTTCTATCTCTCTCTATATATAAAAGATAAAATAGTTATACTACTAATTTCTCTTAGTTCATTGAAAAAGTAGGGGCTGGGGATATAGCTTAGCGGCACAAGCCCCTGCATGGCAAGCGCAAGGTTCTGAGTTCGATTCCTGGTACCAAAACAAAAAGAAAAGATAGGTTTGTGCTAATATTGTTTGGACAATTAAATGCTGATATCCTATACCCTGAGTAACTAATTGAAAGATAACAATATGCATTGTATTAACTGTTGTTACCCTCCTATCATGTTGTTTTGGAAGTTTTTTTTCTTTAAAATAAAAATTAAAAAAAGATTCATTCTCTCAGTGCACAGTGTTAAAATTACCCATAGATTTTACAAAATATTTTTACTGACTTTTTCTGATGAATCTTGTTTGTTGTTGTTCTTTGAGATGGTTGTGCTATAAGTTCAGGCTGGCCTGGAACTCATGGCAATCATCCTGCCTCAGCTTCCTGAGTGCCAGGATTACAGGTGTGCACCACCACACTGGGCAACCGATTGTTGATTAGTCATTATCCCTGCATTATGTAGTAAGAATTTACTAGTAACTTGCATTCCAATAAGGAACAGTACTTGGAGTTCCTGATTGCCGCAGTGCCTCACCTTCTTTAACTGTGCTGTCATGGATCTAGTTGTTAATGCCTAATATATGGTGTTCCACCTGATGTGATAGTGTGTACTTAGGAGTCAACACTTAAGCAGTAATGAACCAAGATCAACTTAAGCAAGTTATTTGAGAGGACACATAGCTGTTATCTATTAGGAATCTAGGAAATGTTTGCTTAAATCCAACAAGTACTTTGAATTTGCAAGGGGCTGATTCAGTGTTCAGAGATAGTTAATTTATAATTGGGTTATCTGGTTTATTGAGGAAATGGAGTATGATAATAAAGAACAAACTAAATGTACATAATTCACATGCTAGATTGTTTACTAAATCAATTCTGGGCTTCTGAAACCAATAAAGTGGAAAGAACAGGATTAAATCCATTGAACCTGGTTCATATCTTTTATTTATTTTTGCAGATAATTGTATAATTGGTCTCTGCTCTCAAGAAATGTTTACTCTATGATTTTTGGAATACCCTTACATGTAAATACATATATACACTTGGGAAACAACTATAGACTTCTGTAAGACAGTATATACCTTTGAGCATGGTAGTACACATTTATAATCCCAGCACTCTGGGAGGCTTAGGCAGGAGAGTTGCAAGCTTAAGCCTAGTCTGCGCAATTTAGCAAGAACTTGTCTCAAAAAATAAAAAGGGCTGAGGATGTAGCTCAGTGTGAAGGCCTAGTATCTAGTACCACCAAAACCGAAACAAACAAATAAAAAACCCAGTATATTAAGGGGGTGGTATGTCCATATTCTCTGGAGGAGCCATAGGTCTGTGGGATCACTGGGGAGTCTGCCTCAAGTGTGTTCTGTCTTGTTTTACAGGCTTTGTGCCTTGAGCAAGGGGCTGCTTCCTCCTGGCAGAGGACTGACTCAAGGACCCCAGGACCCCAGGAAACGGGGACACTTCCACATCCAGGAAGGCAAGCATGGATATTTCCCTTTCATACCTGTACGGTGCAAAGCCCTGCTTTCCTTTGAGTTGGGAGGTGGATAGAATGCTGCTTTAGGAACTCAGGACCTACCTATTTCATAAGAGCTGCATAACTTTGGGAGAAATCACATTCAGAGTCTGAGCTGGAGCCGTGGGAATTGAGCTTTTTGAGTGAAGTAATGACTGCTTCCTGTGCATAGGTTTGGAAGGCATGGAAGCATCATGGAGAAGAGCTGGGTCTGTTGGTTGTACCAGCTGAAATACTCTAGTCCATGGTTTTGTTAATCCATACCTAATTGAAGTTGATTAATTAATTCATTATAATTAAAATTGTGGCTTTTTAAGGGTCCAAATAAATATGTATATATGTATATATGTAAATAAAATTAAAAATTCTGCTTCCTTCTTGGCTGTAAATGTCAGTGTCTCTTCTCACACTGACTAAACTAGTAATCATTTTATGTCAGCGAACATCAGTAGTTGGCTTACAATTAGGGGTATTTTGTGTCCATTCTTTTATTTAA
Organism: Dinomys branickii; assembly: GCA_004027595.1. Lineage (NCBI taxonomy): Eukaryota > Metazoa > Chordata > Mammalia > Rodentia > Dinomyidae > Dinomys > Dinomys branickii. The sequence continues at coordinate 12,160 of PVLD010029182.1, read as the reverse complement.
GGAATGCAATAGGAAAAGGGCAGAAATAAGAATAATTTACTGATGGTTACTTTCCTGAAGTTCTTTATGATGTAACTAATTAAGAGTGTGCACCGTATTTGTGATGTACACATATTATTTGGTAGAAAATCAGCTATTTTGCATAGAAGTGCATGTTAATCTAACTATATTTTGTCTCAGTTATTTAGTTGTAGGACCAAGGGTAGCTATAGTTAATTTGCCATGACTCGAATATATATTTTGAACTGCTAGGAAAAGTGTGAAGTCAACTCACTGGTTGAAATATGGTGTAGTTTTATTTTTAGTCAAATGATTGCTGATTATCTAATTGATTTTCCCTTTATCCTTATAGCATGTTCACCTATACATGTGAATCATGGTGTGTATGGTAATTAGTATCAACTTTTCTGTTAAGTGCTTACATTTTGTTTAAAGCTAATTCACTCTTGCACAGCAGGCATGAACTAAAATTGTATTCTTTGCCTTATGTTTATTTAAGTATTTGCTTTTTTTTTTGCTTAAGCTTTTTTAACAATTAGAATAGTATAGACATGGGAGAAATCAATTATGATTAGACTCAGATTTGGATATTAATATTATTCCCTAAGCCAAGTAATTTGATTTAGTATTGTTTATAAGAAGATGGGAGCCAGGTGTGGTGGTACACTTGAGGCTGAGGGAGAAGGTTTGTTGTAAATTTGAAACCAGCCTGGGCTACAAAGTGAACTCAAGGCCAGCCTGAACTGCATAGTGAGATCCTGTCTCAAAAAGGCACACACACAAAAAGAAGATGGGTAGGAGCTGGGTGTGAGCTGTTTGTTACAAATGAGAATACATGAGCCTTAAACTCTTCTGAGCGCATGCATCACTCTTCTTAGCTTGAACTCCCCGCGGTAATCCAGTTCTCACATCTGCTTCATGGAAGGACCTCTTTACTTTTCTTGCAGTTCGAGATAAGCTGCGGGAGATCGTAGGTGCATCTACAAACTGGAGGTATGTGCTCCTGTGTTCATTGTTCAGCCCTAACGTATCGGCCGAGACTGAAGTTGGGAGCAGGCGGTGGCTGCTCCTAGGGATGGATAGCTGTGCTTGGAGAGGAGGTCAAGAGATTATTTTCACTTGAGGGAAGGGAGCAACACTGTAATATACGTATCAGTTGATACAGTGCTGTCAAAAATACCATGATTTACATATACTCTGCATTTTTCAAAGTCATTTGAGTATGTTATGTCACTGATTCTCATAACATACCTTGTGGCATGCTTATGGCCTATGTTCCTCTTCCACTTTTACAAATAAAACTGAAACTCAGAGAATCAGAGTTTGGGATTTGAACCGAAATCTGTTGTTTTTCTATTTCATGCAGCTTGACTCCTTTATTACCTCTTATAGTTGATAGTTAGCCAGATTTCCCGTACTTCTGTTTTGCTCAGCATTTCCTGGCTGTACAATAAAATCATATCCTTGGTGCATAGGATTTTGAGGCCAAAATGAGGTAAAAAGGGAACGGACAAGTGACTACAGTACATTACAGTGTGTATAATGATCTGTTGTTGGTATGCAGATTATCTAGTGTCATGTTTTTAAACTCTTAGCCGGGGGTGGTAGTGCACGCCTGTAATTCAGGAGGCTGAGGCAGGAGGATTGTTGCAAGTTCGAGACCAACTTGGGCTACAAAGTGAGCGCAAGCCCAGCCTGAACTACATAGGGAGACCCTGTCTCACAAAGACAAAAAAAAAAAAACCACCCTCTTTTATATGAAACAATTCAGTTTACTGCAAAGTAGAATGAATACGTAGGTATCCACCTGCTGGATTCAACACTTGTTAACATTTTGCCATATTTGCCAATATATGCATATTCATTAAACCATTTCTAGGTAAATTATAGACATCCTGACATATTAGCATGCATTTCCAGTAAAGAAACACTTTCTTTTCTCTTTTTAATGGACTCTTTTATTTACTTACTTATTTATTTATTTACCAATCAGATTTTATTGGTGCGTTTTAGATCTAAGTAATGATCACATTCATCATGGAGATTTCCTTCCTGTGTCACAGTACCTATTACACATTTGGTCCTTCCTTACACTTTTGGTTTCTCACACTGAGAAACAATGTGGTACTTACATGGGAAGAAACGCTTTTACATAACAAAGTCAGCCTTCATGTGTCCGATGAATTGGGCATTCTTTCTGTAATGAAACTGATACTCAGCCCCTAAATACTGTATTATTCATCCATATTCAGATTGCCTCAACTATATCTAAAATGTCTTCTATAGCTTTTTAAAGAATATCAGGATCCAGTATAGGTTTATAGATGCATCTAGTGGTTATGACTCTAATCTTCCCTAATCTGGAACAGTTGACAGTCCTAGGCTGGGGGTATAGCTCAGTGGCACAAGCGCCTGCCTGGCAAGTGCAAGGTCCTGAGTTTGATTCCCAGTACCAAAAAAAAAAAAAGAACAGAAAAAGACAGTCCTCTCCTTCCATTTCCCCTTTGAGTTTGGCTTTTAAGAGGCCAAGGCATTTGTCTTAACAGTGTTTCACATTTTGGATTTACTTGGTACCATTTAACTTGTTTATTTACTATATTTTCAGTAGGTTAAACATTTCTGGAATACAACTTCATAGATTAAGTTTAGACATCTCAGTGATATTGTCCCTGTCCCTTCATTTCTCTTTTCTCTTCCACCTTCCTCTCTTTTTTTCCTTATCTTTCTGTCTCCTTTTCATTGTTCTCTTCTTTTGTTCTGCCTTTAATTTAAGAAGATGGTAGTGAGCTGGGCACAGAGAATCTGAGGATTGTGAGGGTCAGAAAAGGGATATGCATGGAGTTCAGGAGCCAGGCTGTGTTTTGTTCATTTTTGTTTTGCCACACTGCGGTTTGAACCCAGGGTGCTGTGCACACTAGGCGAGCACTCTACCACTGATCTGCATCCCCAGCCCCAGGCTGCTCCTTATATATTATTGTGCCCATCTCTGTATTTTTAAACTTGCTTTTAAATGCCCTATTCTTTGATCAAGGCGAATATATGGTCCACTCAGGAATATCTATATTGTTCCTGGTTTTCCTATCTGCAAGCCTGAGAGATGTCGCCAGAAATGTTCATTTTCACCAAGCTGTGGTTACAAAGGGAGAGAAGGAACAGAAGGTGGAGTGGATCCAGACCCCTTCTTTCCTCCTCTGATGGTGTCTAACTGGCCTGGGGGTCACTAGACTTGTGGGATAGCACTGCTCTTGTTTTATGAAATTCTGTTTTTTCTTCTCAGAGACCATGTGAGGGCAATGGAGGAAAGGAAGTTGCTTCACAGTTTTTTGGCCAAGTCCCAGGAAGGTCTGCCTCCTAGGAGAATGAAGGACAGTTATATCGAAGTTCTCTTGCCTTTGGGCAGTGAGCCTGAATTACGAGAGAAATATTTGACGGTCCAAAACACTGTGAGGTAATGTGGCACTGTTTTTACTTGTGTTACTTGTTTTTATTGTAATAACTACTCCGAGATGTAATCCATACAAATCAGCTATTTATCTTTTTGAGAAAGGGTCTCACTATGCAGTACAGGCTGACCTTGAGCTCACTTTGTAGCCCAGGCTGGCCTCAAACTCACAAGGATCCTCCTGCCTCAGCCTCTCAAGTGCTGGGATTATAGGTGTGTGCCACCATGCCTGGCAGGTCACCTATTTAAAATGTACAATTTTGTGGTTTTTGGTATATCCAGAGAGTCATGCAACTATCACCATGATCAATTTTAGGACATTTTCTTCACCACAAAGTGCATTATTTATTTTTAAATAAATATCTTCATGCTTTTCATTTAATTCACAGTTTGTTTTATTTCACAGGTTTGGCAGGATTCTTGAGGATCTTGACAGCTTAGGAGGTACTGGTATTGTTATTAGTATTTCTAATACATCTTCTAGTTATACATTGAAACCTGTGACTGGAAAGGGCCTCTTTCACTGTTTGAGCTGTACAGACAAGGGTATTCTAAAAGCACAGAGAAAAGAAAGACTTCTACTTTTGAATTATCTTAATTTTCTTTCTGTAAATGTAGATTCCTATTCAAGGAGTTGTTGTCTGAAAAAGCTTTCCTATAATTTTTATTTTTTAAATGTATTTTGGGCTGAGGATTGAACCTAGCTCCTCATGCATGCTAAGCATGTGCTCTACCACTAAGCTACACCCCTAGCCCTCTGATAATTTTTTTAGAGTCTTAAACTTACATAAAAGTTGCAAATATAAAGAATTATTTTCCCTATCATGTGAGAGTAAGTTACTGATATGATGCACCATCACTCCCGAATATTTTAATGTGCATTTCCTGTAAAGCGTGGCATTCTCCTACATAACCGTAGTAGAGGCGTCGAAGCCAGGAGATCAGCTGTAGTGTTACACCGTCTTACCCTCACCCCCCATTCAACTTTCGCTAGGGGTCCTTTATCATACAAAGATCCTATTCAGAATTACTCTTTCCTTTTCATGATTTGGATACTTTCAAAGGCCACAGGCCATTTCTTTAGTGGGTTACCCCTCTGTTTGGATTTGTCTGCTGCTGCTTCCCGGGGAGCTTCTGAAGAGCCATCTTGGGTGAGGTATCACCGAAGCACTGTGCTGTACTCACTGCATGCCGCCAGGTGGTGCCTCAGTTATCTTTGTCCCGTTACTGAGGACGTAAACTTTGGTTACTTGAAGGTGATATGTGCCAGGTTTCTGTATTCTTTCTCCCTTTGTAGTATATAAATACACTGTAGGGAGATGCTATGAGACTGTGTAAATGCCTCACTCCTCATCTGACTTTGTTTTTTATTGGTATTATTATTTGCCGTGATGGGGGCTGAACCCAGAGCCTTGGGCATGCTAGGCAGGTGTGTGCCTACTGAGCTACATAGCCAGCCCCTCAATTTACTTTTTCTTTTTTTGAGACAAGGTCTTGTTAATTTAGTACATAGCCCAGACTGGGCTCAAACTTGTGATCTTCCTGTCTCAGCCTCCCAGAATGCTGGGATTACAGGTGTGAGCCACTACGCCTGGCTCAGTTATTTTTAAATCACTGTAGATTCAGCAGTTGTTTGTATGTATGTATGTATGTATGTATGTATGTATGTATGTATTTATTTATTTATTCATTCATTCATTCATTCATTCATTTAGTTTTTGAGATAAGGTCTTGCTAAGTAGTCCAGCCTGGCCTTGAACTCGATGTGTAGCCCAGGCAAGAATTAGAGACGTGCACCACCACACCCAGCTAACCCTTGCTTTTTACTGAGTGGGTCATACATTATTATCTGTTTTTGCGATACATCCCTGTCATTCTTTAGGTACTTCTTCACTTTGTGGCACAGTGGCATATTGTAGGCTCCTTTTATACTTTCCCTGGCTTAGTCCTCCACTCAGCCAACTCTCCAAGGAGCCTTGGTTCTTTTCGGTGGAGAGGGATATTTAGAAACCCCGATCTGTGGAGCGGTTGCTGCTGCAGGCTGGCAGCACTCGCCTGCATTCTCAGTGGAAGAGCTGGGGGATTTAAGCACCTGTGTGTACAGTTACATCTGCCTGCTTCCTCATTGCACATCTGTGTGAAAACCTTGGCGTCCTACTGGTAGGTCCAAGTCCAACTCCACGCCTCAGGGTTCTCGTGTGAATATTTACAGTTCCGCTCTCCAGCTGGCTCCGTGGTGCTTCATCTGTTGCCTTGAGGGTGCCCCCTGCTCCCAGCCCTCGCCCCTCACAGTTGCTCCCTGCCCCTCTCTTGGACCCTGTGTGGGGTTCCCCTCCTTGCTGTGTTCAGGCTGCAGTGTACTGGGCTGTTGTTCTTGTCCCCCCGCACAGATGTCCTCCTTGCCCCGTTTCAGACTGCTTTGCCTGCTCCTACCTCATGGCTTTGGGGCTGGCCTGCTGGGCAAGTGTTCGAAGACACTCTAATAGTGGACATGAGCCCATGGTTAGGCTGGCACCAGCTACCTTTTTCTCCAGATTAGATAAACCTAGTTAGAAATTCCTGGCTTTCCCAGGTTACACATGCGCACATTTGTGTTTGCTTGACTTTGGTTTACTTTGGTGTTCCTGTGTGGATGGGCTCTCCTACCATTTACCTTCTTTGCCTCACTGCCTCCAGTCTCTTTTATCTGTTCACTTGATTCTGTTGCTGTCAATATGCTGAATACTTTTTGTTTTTGCTTGAAGCATAAGGAATCAGTTTTATTCTCTTTTGTCCCCATTCTATAAACATTTATAGAATGTTCCCTTTCACTTTTGAAGCTGTATTTTCTGGCCTACTTTTCCAAGTTACAATCAGTTGTCCTCCTTTCTAGATAGGGTCTCATTATGTACAGTATTTATTGCAGGCTGGCCTTGAACTCATTGGGTTGGCCTCAGATTTACAGTGATCCTTCTGCCTCAGCCTCTTGCATACTGGGATTACAGACGTGCACCACCAGGCCTGGTGTGTCCTCCTGCCTATTGGTTATCTTCATTTGGGTACACTGTTACCCTTCTCCAATTCAGCATGTTGGGCTGGGGGTATACCTCAGGGGTAGAATGTTTGCCTAGCATGTGCAAGGCCTAAGTTTGATTCCCAGCACCAACTGCAAAAAATTCAATACACCGGGAATGGTCTTTTGTATTCTTTCTCATTTCTGCTTTTCACTAACATAAGCGAGAAACATGGGTTTCTTCAAAGCTTGTTGAATCCATCTACTTAGTTCTTGCATAGTTTCATTTCCACTACTACTGCTAGAAGTCAGACTCACATGATTTCTTTTCTAGGCATGAGAAAAGATTTATTTTTTATTTTTATGTTTTTGGTACTGGGACTGAACCTAGGACCTTCACACTGAGCAACATCCCATGCCTTTTTATCTTTTATTTTGAGAGAGGGTCTTACTAAGTTGCCCAGTTGCCCAGGCTGGGCTTGAACTCACAATTCTATCTCAGCACTGCCCTTGACCCCCAGAGTGCTAGGATTACAGGTATGTGCCACTGCACCCAGCTCAGAAAGGCTTTTAAATGGGCTTTCTTGCCTTTCACTTTTATTGTGTCCTTTAGTAGATACACGGATGGAAAGATTTGCTGTCACTAAACAAATATTTATTGAACTTATACTATGTCTTGTGGGTGGGTGATACACATTTGAATGGATTATGGAGGAAGAAATGTTAAGTTAGAATGAGTTGATGTGCATAGAACCATGTTGGCACATATGAATGCTTGTTTTTTGGGGTTTTTTTGGTACTGGGAATCAAACTCAGGACCTTGTGCTTGCCAAGTAGGCGCTTGTGCTGCTGAGCTATATTCCCGGCTCATGAATGCTTGTTAAGATGGGGAAAGGATACAGAGGACCACAGGACAGAGTGGTAGCTGAGGGTGGTGTTGGGAAGGAGAAATAGTGGAGTGAAAGAACTGCTTTATGATTAGGAAAGAGTCAGGAAGAGAACAGGTAGCTGAGTCCTTATAATTAACTCTTTTCTGAGGGTGTTTGTTACTGGCAGACTCCCGCTAGGTTCTTACTCTGATTCAAGCCCTGTGTCTCTGTGGGCTGGTGATAAGCCACATGGTGGGCCTGGACTTTGGGTTTTGGTTTAAGGGAGCAGTCAGATGGTAGGATCTCTAGATTATAGTACTTCAGTTTACAAAAGTCTCTGATTCTAGGATAAGATCACTAGTGGATTATCAGGGATTGATTGGTCTTTAGGATCAATGGATTTCAGGGAGAAAATTGAAAATGTTGAGAAATGATCTTACCTTTTCTCTTATTTGATATCCTCTTGGTTTTCTACAGTTCTTATTTGCTACATGCACACCAAAAATCATGCAACTAAGATGTCTCCTTTATCGATAGTTACAGCCCTGGTGGACAAGATTGGTAAGTAATATCAATTTCTATGCACACTTGGGATTTTTAGTAATTAGTAAGATATTGAGATTAAATGAAATGTCCCCCTTTATGGGAAACTTTAATATATATATATATATATGTGTGTGTGTGTGTGTGTGTGTGTGTGTGTATGTGTGAAAATATCGAGAACGCATTACATTAAGATATTATAATTATGTGGAAGGAGTTTTACATGATTCTGGTTTTATTTTTTATATTCTTTGCACTGTCTACATTTTTTGAAAAAACCTAGCAAATTTTTTTGTATGTCAAAATGTTATCTTAGTTATGAAGACAAGATAGAAATATAATGGAATTTGCCAGATTTTCAAATGATATTGTCCATTTACAGTGCAGAGAGTTTTTGCTGTGGTTTGGACACAGACTGATTTTCTCTTTTGCAGATATGTGTAAGAAGAGCTTAAGCCCTGAACAGGACATTAAGTTCAGTGGCCATGTTAGCTGGGTTGGGAAGACATCCATGGAAGTGAAGATGCAGATGTTCCAGGTATATAAGCATCTGAAGATTGTCCACTGCTCAAATACAACCAGCTAATCTCAGTAAGAGAGAAGTTTATTTATATATCTGTTCAGAGACAGGTATGTAGCTCACCACTTCTAGATAAATTGTTGAAAGTTCAGGTTATATAGACAAGGTAGATTAACATCCTCCTCCTGGACATAGACTGACACAGTATTTTACGTTTAGCTTTTAATATTTATTCTTTTCTAATCATATACAACTCCATGTTAAAGGTGCTTATTTCTGGTTTTCCCCCAGCAGGACTTCACCAGTGTCTTGAGTTCTGAGAGACATGTGTCTTAGTCATAGCTGCAGAGACACAATACCCAACACCTACAACTGAAAATAGGAAAGGTTTATTTGATTTAGGCTAACAGTTATGGTCCCTGGGCAGCTGGATCCACGGCAGAAACAGTATGTGGAAGGGCCTGGGTGGAGGAAGGCTGCTCAGGTCTTCGTGGCCAGGAAGCAGCGAGGTAAACGGGCAGGGCTATGCCCTCCAGGCCACGCCCCCAGTGACCCACCTCCAACCAGGTCCTGCCTCCTAATGGCACGGTCAGGTCAGCATGTCATGTCACCGCTTTTGAGCTACACCCCAGAGCCAAACCGTAACCACATGAATAGGTTTGATCACTTGTTAATTTCTTAGGGTTGCTATGCCACCAGCTACCACAAGGTACTCTCCACTGGTGGCATAAAAATAACAACTTTATTGTCTCAGTTTGGTGGTGTTAAGTTTGAAGTGAAGGTGTCAGCAGGGCCACGTTCCCTCTGAAGCTTTCAGGGAGAAGCCTTCTTGCCTTATCTTTGCAGCCCTGATTCCATCTGTGTCCCCGTCCTCACATGGCCTTTTCCTCTTGTGTGTTTATGTCTCCTATTAGAGTACTAATCCTTGCTGGTAGGGGCTCAGCCTACTTCAGTATGACCTCCTGTGAACTGTAAAGGTCCCATTTCCATTCATATGTCTGAGGGTTCGGACTTTCACATATCTTACCAGAGGGCACATTGAACGCTTAACAGTCATTTGGGTGGCAGTTAGGAACAGCCCCTCTAGTAAGTAAAAATGAGAATAGCTTTATAAGCAAATGATGGAATTTGACAAGTACTCCAAATAGGATAATAGTACAGATAAATATTCAAAGTATTCCAAGAGTCACTGTGGAAAATTCATTTAAGAATGATTTGTTCAGTTATGCCAAGGTATTCAATACACCCATCATTCAGGTGCATTTTTTTCTGCCATGAAGTTATGAAGCATTTTACCTTCTGGTAGAAGAAAAGTTTCTGCTTTCATAAAAAGCTTGAAACTTGCCATGTAGTGAAGTTATTTGTGAAGCTATTTTTTTATTCCATACCGTATCAGAGTAGTTGAATCCTTCAACTCCCATATTGATGTAACTGACAGTAATACTGTTTAAATTTTTTTGTCTTTTTTTAGTCATACTGTTTTAAAATAAAACATAGTGAAGTTGCTGGGGTAACTTCTACGATTGGGATTTGTTTTAAAAAGTATTCTTAGTTAATACTAAGCATACTCATTGCTATGCAGAGGACATTCCTGGCTCAGTTACTTTCTCTCTCTCTCTTTTTTTTGAGATGGTCTTGCTATGTAGTTCAGGCTGGCCTTGAACTCATAGTATAGCCCACGTTAACCTCAAATTTGTATCAATCTTCCAGCCTCAGCTTCCTGAGTGCTGGGATTATAGACATGTGCTACTAGGCCTGGTTGGAACCTGTTTTGTAGGGAATCTTGACAATTTTTTGTTTGGTACCGGGAATCTAACTCGACCTTACACTTGCCAGACAGGTGCTGTGCCACTGAGCTATATCCTTGGCCCCCTTGACAATTTCAGTCTTGGAAAAATAGGTTGAAAAAAAGAGACAGGAATTATTGAGATAGAACCAATGCAAATCAGTATCAGACAAGTAAAGAGTTATTTTTTAATTTGCATTCCTCCTTGACCAGTTGATGAATAACTCATGACTGTTCCAGAGGGATGGCTGGGAGATTGGCCTTCTGCCTCTCGTTTGGGAGACGTGGCTTCTACTCCCAGCTCTGCCGCTTTTTAGCCCTGTAACTGTGGGTTAACAACCTACCTTCACTGAGCCTGTTTCCAAAGTGTAGGATGAAAAGAGAGTATCATGATAGGTGGTTGTGGGAAGGGCGAAATGAAGACAAACCCATTCATAGGAAGTGCTTGGTATGGTCCCTGCCACACACTGACCGCTCTTGGTAATGTTAATTTATTAGCAGCACCTTTGATGTGGTGCCAAATACTTATTCTAAGCTTGACCTTCACTCTCTCCCTTCTACCTGTTCACCTGCCCCGCCCTTGATGTGCTGCTGCAACCTCAAGTTGAGTGCTGTTCAGACTGCAAGCATCAGAGCATGGTCTCCCTGTTGCCAGGCTCCTGTTTCCCCAGCTCCAGCCCTATGTGATGGCTTTAATTATTCCCTCCGCATGCAGCAGTTTGTCACCCATAGCCACTCAGCACAGCCCTCTCCTCCCTGTCTCTGTGGCCCTTGTGTTTTATTCAAGCCCTTATGGCCCTACTGCATGAGTGAGTGCCTTGGTGTCTGTTCACTCATCTGCCTGCCTCTGTTCTCTGTGGACTTTACCTATTTTTACCAGATAAATCTGCCCAAGCTGGTCTTGAATCTCCTTGCTCCCTTCTCAGAAACCTCAGCGAGGCGCAAGGGCACACACCTGTAATGTGTGAGAGGCTCTATCTTAAAATTAGAAACAAAGTTAAGCAGGGCTGGGGATGTAGCTCAGTTTTCTATAGGTTCAATCCCCAGTACCATAAAAAGAAAAAAAAAGAAAAAAACTTCCATGACTATAATCTGTGGATTAAAATTGAAACCTTCCTGACTAGTCCAGGTCCAAGGTGCTTGATAAACCAGCTTCAGCCTGCCTTTCCTTCCCTTCCTCGGCCTTTGTGTGCGCTCACTGAGCTCAGCTCTGCACACCAAGGAGCCTCCTCATGGGCAGTCTTCGCTCTCAAGAGTGCTTGTTGTAATGAAGCATAGTTGAAATTGGGAGTGAGTGAGTCTTGCTGCTTATTCTTTTTCCTCTGCCTGAAATTCCCTGTGCCCTGGCCCTGAAAAGCCACAGTCACTTCATGCTTTGTCCCTTCCAGGGCCTCCCAGCTCGTGGCACCTGTTCCTGCCCCAAAGCTGCCTCAGGACCTGCTGTCTGACCTGTGTCCCTGCCCCTGCCCCTCTGTCCTGCAGAGCTGTGTGCAGACGTGTTTTTTCTCTGGCACTGGACTGTACGCACTTCACCAGCAGGCCCTGGTGTGGGGTCTCTGGCCTACTTCCTGACATCATCATTTAACGCTTACTTAGCAATTGTTCATTGCACACCTAGTCTGTGTGTAGCGGACAGTAGTGAGCAAACACAGTTTCTGTCTTTCAGTGTTTGCCTTCTAGTAGTGCTTGGTGATGACCTGCCTCGTTCATTCATTGGCATATAGCGATTAGCTGCTATCTGCCAGACTTTGTGCTAAGTTCTAGGTATACAGATGCGAAGAAAGATGGTCTTTGCCCATGCAGAGCTCACCATACAGTCGGGTGAAAGCCACATAGAGGATTATGGTATATTATTATGTAGCATTTCTCAGTATGGACACTATTGGCATTTTGTGCAGGAATTTATTTTTTTAGTAGTAGAGATTAAACCCAGGACCTTCATACTGAGCTACATCCCCAGCCCTTTTTAATTTTTTATATTCAGACAAGATCTCACTAAATTGTCTAC
>PVLD010029181.1:0-18404 GCA_004027595.1 Dinomys branickii | reverse complement strand
GGGGAGGGGAGGAGAAGGGGGAGGGGGAAGACAGAGGAAAAGGGAGGGGAGGAGAGAGAATTGTATTACTAGGCAAAGAAATATAGCTTATTTTTTTAAAATGTAATAAAGAAGTCTTGATAAAAAGATTAAAGGTGAACATAAGCCCATCTATTTACACATCTAAGACCAAAGTATTTGTGCAATTGTCATTAGAGAAGACATTGTAAATACTCAGCCATGAAAACTGAAAAGCAACCAAGTGAATAAGAAGCCTGTTAGGAAGCATGAGAGATGGAAGTATTCGTATTTCTTCATTTGCAGCAGCAGGAAGTCAACTGCCCCATCCAAAATTGAAAACTAGAATTTATAAAAGCAAGAGATTCCCCAAGCTTTTTATCATCTTTTTCCCCCATAATTTCCAAGAAATATTTTAGGAACTCTAATCACCAGTGGTGAAGAAATGGGCCTGAATCTCAGCAGTTCCCATTTCAGTTCATTTCCTTCTATTAAATTCAAGTAAAATTGAATTTGAAATATCTCCAAATATAGCTTTCATTTTTATAAAAGCACTTTCATTTATATTAAATTACTTCTCTCTCTTTTTCTCTATGACTATATCCACAAGGATATGAGGAGGGAAAAGAAAAGATTTGGAAATGATCTGCGAGCAATATAAATAAGCATTATTTTAGATTGAGTTGGCAAACTGCAGCCCCCAGGCCAAAGCTGGCCCAAAATAAAGTTTTATTGGAACACGGCAGCACCAGTCTGTTTGCATATTGTCTATTACGGCTTGAGTCTAGAGGCCCCCCCAAAGCCTCATGCAGTCATATGTTTTTTTCAGAGGTAGCTGAATCTAGAGTATGTGATTGATTCATGGTCTAATGATGAGATGAGATTAAGGGTGTGAGTGCTACACCACCCTAGCGCGAGTAGCCTGCACACATGTAAGGGACAGCAAGAGGCCTGCTCCCTCCCTCTTGCTGCTTTGCAGTCTTCTGCCACCATGAACAGCTGCCCCTATGCCGTGCCCCCTGCCTTCAAGCCAGCCAATTATGGACTAAAACCTCTACAAACTGTGAGCCAAATAAACATTTCCTCCTTTAATTTTGAGTGTTGGGTATTTTGTCCCAGCAACAAGAAAAATAGCTAAGACATTGTCCACCACTGCTTTCTCCCTGCAGCTGCCAGTTCAGCTCTTATGACACAGACATCTGGCTGACAGAGGCTAAAATATTTACTGTGTATATATACAACAAAATTTGCTGATCCCTGCACATGGATGCTAAGATTTAGGGGATGGAGTGTTTGCTTTTTGTGCTTTACTTTCTTCTCCATTATGCCTTATACTTGCATGACACTGTTAATGTGCATTATACATTTTAATGAAATAATAGAGACATTTTTGTACTTGAAAAAAATCATCACCTTCCACTTGGAAAGCAAGATGCGGGTTCGCTAGAAACAGATGGTACAGGCCACTGGGACGAAACACTTGGCACCCGTGGCTTTACGAAGAAGCTCACTTTGGCGCACAGTTGCAGATGGTTCGGATGGTTCACGCCACCTTGGAAACATCATGGCGGAAGGGCCCGACAGAGAGAAGCTGCTCAACCAGAAGTCAGAAAAGGAGGGAATGCACCCTCCAGGTCAAGCCCCCAGCGACCCACCTCCTCCAATCAGACCTCCCCTCCTAGCAGCACATTCAGCTATGAATCCACTTATCCACTGATGAATACCGCTCCCCACCCCATCCAATCAGCTCCTAAAAGCCCACCTCGGAAGCAGGCTTTGGGGAGCAGGCTAGACCAAAATCATGACATGGGTAGTCAGGCCAAATGACTTCCTAGCACACCTCAAGCTTCGTTCTTTGCACAAATATCACCCTACCATCTGAGAGGCTGGTGTTTCTGTGAAGAAGACTCGAAACAAAGAGGGCTGGTGTGTGTCGAAATCTCTGCCTCACTGCCAGCTGCCTGTCTCAAGAAGCCAGTTGTACCGCTGCTCTGGCAAACAGTTTGAGAATACTGTCCAGGCAATAAGATGGTGGGTAAGAGAAGGCGGACAAAGAAAAGGGAAAAAAATGCTTCTATTTAGCATTTGCCAAAATTACAACCTTCAGCAAATATAATATAACTCATTAAAAAAATTCCTCATTTACTGAAACTAAAATGGAAGTGCCCCAAGAATCAGAAGCAAAAAAAGCCAATGAGTCCTGCTAATGTGTTTAAAACTGTTTCTCAACTGCACACTAACTTTCTTGGGCCTAAGTAAGGTCTGTTTCAAGGACTCAAATTATTAAATGTTGCAGTCTGCACAATTCAGAGGCCAGTCAGTGTCTGATATCCCCTCTAGTCCACGTGCCAGAGAGCTTATCAAGCTGCAAGCCAGGCGAGGAAAGAATCTGGCCATGTGTGCCCCACCTCTAGCCTGCCCTTCAGTCTTTGGGCCTCCTGCACCCTCACACTGTTTCACCAAGAAAACCTGGCTGGCCGTGTGAGCAGCCCAGCGTGGGGTAGCCACCCATGCCCCCTCCAAACCCACTTCCCCAGCATCTGTGATTAATTCATTACAGAGCACTCCCAGGGCACAGAAGCACAAGTCCACAGATGAACCATCCGGGTTAGAAACAGGAAAGGGATTAAGACCCATGAATTAAGGATTTTCATAATTCAGGACGTTTTCTGTCTTAAAAGAATTAATAACGTTGATTTTCTTCCTTCATTAAATAAATGTGCTTATTCCAAGAATAGTAAATCTCTCCAAGTTCAACAGGAATCAGAATAAAAAGACTTTCAACAGAAACCTGCTTTCTTTCTGATTAGAAAGCAACTTTGATTTTTAGACAAAGAAAAAATAACAGTAACAGGGTTGTTTTTACTAAAAATGCTTAACTGGTGCACTAACTATAGCTAAACACAGAGGACTGCGAATAGTTTTTCTTCATACTGTACCAGGTTTTATACATAACCAAATGGTTTAAAATCAGTTTAACAGAAAAATATTAAATGAATTGCATATGCAACACAAATTGAAGTTTTCTATGGAAAGTCTTATAAATTCTTGCCATGAATCAAAAAGCTAAATCCTGGAGATTTTACAAATTTTGTTGAAATACTACAATTCCTATTTTATGGTCAGTCATCCAGATGTTCAGCAAAATCTGAGATAGTCTCCTAAACACACATAATACTGTCTTCTGCGCTGACCCCTCAGACATCCCAATCCCACAAAGCCCTTCTGGAAGTTGAAGAAAAACATACATAATCCCTGCCATGTAACAATTAATCTCAGACTCATTTTGAAACAACGTCCCCCAGCTGATCCCCAGAGGGCCAAGGTCCCCTTTAGGGAGGCCGATCTTCCTACCTGGGCATGTTTTCCCCGTGATGATCGGGGAAACATTATCAGCAACTTGAGAACAACCAACTTGCGATTCCAGATCAGAAACCCAATCCCGCTGCTGAAACTCAGACACTGTGTTTCATTAATCACTGAAACAAGCTAAAATATCCCGAAGAAAAAAAAGAGTCAGTGGAGAGTCTTCAGGGTTTTAAACATACTAAATTTGATTCTTCACATGTCTAGACTTTGTAATTATATGCTGCCATAGCATGAATATATGTACCCCTCCAGATTTTATGTAGTTTAATCTAATACCTAAATGCAACAGTATTGAGTTAGCCTTTGGGGAAGTGGTATAGCACAGCCACTGGATTCGTCCATCTCTGAAAAGTGTGGCACCTTATTCTGATAAGTAGTTAAGACACTAACATGTCATCTTAATACTGCCTAGTTTCAGTTTGTGATTTTAGGGCAGTCTATTTCATCTCTGCTAGAGACCTAGAGCATGACCCTAATTCCAGGGACCAAGCCCTTCCTCCTTAGGTGAGCCTTCTGGGTCTCAGTGTCTATTTCTGCTCTGGCTGGATAAGAAGTACTCACTGTTGGCTATCAGGCCCCGGAGCTCTTCCCAGCTGTGCTTTGCAGACTTGCTCAGCGCATCTGCAACTGAAGACCTGCTGAGGCTCTGAAGGAAACTCCTCCAAGCGTTCTGGTCTATTTCTCCTCAGCTGCCTCTTGCCTGCTACTCAACCCCCGAGTCTCTTAGCTCCTTGTGTCTTGTTTTCTCCACTCAGTGACACAGCCACTCTCTGCCTGGGCTCCATTTCCTGTCCATGTGGGAAAAGCACAGAAAGGAAGTGGACCCCACCCTCTGCTTCCCTTCTCTTCAGACACAGGCAGTGAGGTCCACTGTACAAGGCCTACAGAAAGAGTTTGTACAATGTGTTGTGTGCTGTTGCGTTTTGGTTTGGATTGGTTTTGGGTGCAGTTCTGGGGATTGAACTTGGGACCTTCTCACTGAACTACATTCCTGTCCTATTTATTTATTTATTCATTTATTCACTCATTTATTTATTTAGTTAGAGACTGGCCTTGCTAAATCACTAAGTTACTCAGGCTGGGCTCAAATTTAAGATCCTCCTGCCTCAGCCTCCCAACATGCTGGATTATAGGTACATGCCACCAGGCCCAGCTATTCACCCAATTTGCCTGCTATTAAATGTGGCTGAAAAATAAACCTGTTAATCTTCCTTGACAAGAAGAGAGTCCGGTGTATTTTAACACTTTAATAATTTTCTTCACCCTAAGAATAACACAGAGCTCTGAACTAAAGTAATCAACAACCAGTTTAAAGTGAGTCCCAGCTGGAAAAGGAAGACCTGAGTATCCTGGCAGCGCCCCCACCGCCTGCAGTCCTGTGAGCTCCCAGCTCTCCACTGGGAGAACAGCAAGGAGAGAAGCTGTCTGGGTGCCGCTGTCCCCCCTAGCTCTAGCATACGTGGGTGCATTCATGGGATGGGCTGCTCGGAAATGAGACCAGCAGCTCCCGGGCAAGGATAAGTTGTTTCGGAAGCTCTCAGTCCTTAAGGAGCTCCTGGAGGTCCCCTCTGCTGCCGGAAAGATGGTGCGGGGCGGTCCGGGGCAGGACCAAGACTGAGAGCCTGGGGCCAGGTTTAAGCACAAATCCAGGCAAAGGCACTGTGCCCATTTCCACACGCACTTGCTGAGAGGGCCCCGTCACTTCTGATCTTGCTCCCTCCTCTACGATGCTGCCCGCGAGGCTGCTCAGGGTGAGCGCAGACGGTGTG
The DNA here is from genome assembly GCA_004027595.1 of Dinomys branickii. Lineage (NCBI taxonomy): Eukaryota > Metazoa > Chordata > Mammalia > Rodentia > Dinomyidae > Dinomys > Dinomys branickii. The sequence goes on along the minus strand of PVLD010029181.1, from coordinate 13,269 downwards.
TGCATTGGGGCAATGCGTGCAAGACCTTTTCTTCCCAGGGATAAAGATGCACGGGAGTCCCTTAGGAGCCCCTGAGAAGTAGCAAACTACATATCAAGGCCTGAAATACCTTCCTCTCCACCCTGTCTCTAACGCCCCACGCTGCATGGGTGGAGCGCACCTGCGGTCGGCAACAGCAAAGCGGCACCTCGTCCTGTCACTCTTCCTTAACAATAAGCAGGTTTTCACTTAGGTCAAAGAGAATCGCTTTGGGCAGTTAATATTACCTCAAGAAGGGAGCAGAGTAAATCTAGACTTGAAGAGATGCAAGGAGAAAACATCTCAGCCCAGGCCACCTCAATCTCCTCCCCACCTGCCCACCAGAAGTATTCTCAGAACTAAAGAGAGGCTGAGCTCACACGCAAAGGCACAGCCCCCGAGCCACTCCTGGGGATTTGCCCCAAAGGAGAATGGCTAAGAACTAAGAACAGCTCCGGAGGACACAACCAGCAAGGTGCAGAGGACAAGAACCCGCTTCATTGCAGGGCTAGATGGCCTGCACAAACGGATGGACCAGAAACTGTGTTTGGCAGCGCCCCCACGTGGCAAGAAATAGCAACTGTAGAACTGCAAACAGACTTACCACTGGAAAACAGAAGTTTGTAGAAATTTCCCTTTAGGTTGCAAATGTTTCCCAAAAAGCTTATAGATGATCCTTAAAGAAAAGGGAACTGACCCCAAGCGCACGGCCGTGGACCTGTGGCCAGTCTTCTGGGTGAACATCTGTGTTCCAGACCCTTTCATAACTCTCCTGTACATGCACGAAGATCTGCAGCAAGGATCCACACACCGGAAGCACTCAGTTAATTATCGTTATGAATCAATTCGAGCTGAGTTAAATAAGGAAAAAAGTATATGCGATGAGAAACATGAGATCTTAGTCAAAGTCATGTCCACTAAAATGTAAGCTTCATAAGGGTGGAATTTTTTCGTTTTGCCTACTCCTGAATTGCCAGCATTTAAAATAATGTCTAGCACATGCAACTGAATAAATATTTGTTTAATCCTATGTTAATGAGCTAGGGAGGGAGAGAGCAAGCCCTCATAATGCACCGCACAGCTGTGTCCTGATGCATTACTGCCCAGCGCATAGACCTGTGAACCGGGAGTGGTGGTGCATGCTTGTATGCAAGGACTCTGGGAGGTTGAAGCAGGAAGATCACAAATTCAAGCCAAGCCTGAGAAACTCAGCAATTTAATGAGGCCCTGTCTCAAAATAAAAAAGGGCTGAGGATGTAGGGTAGTGTATAGGCCATAGTTTTAGGCCCCACTACCACATAAAAAGAAGGAAAAAAAATACAGCCATGCTCCCTGTAGGAGTATTTCAACCAACGCAGCCCACGCAGATGCTAGTGGTTCCAGAGTGTATCACCTAGTGACATCAGAACTATGTATGTTTGTGTAAATATATTCTTAGGATGTTTGGACAGTAAAATCACCCAATGATACATTTCTCAGAAAGTGCACATCATCAAGCTGTTACCTGTATTTACTAACAGCTTGAAGACAGACAACAAAGGCCTGTTTACTGAATTAGCCAACATGAAGCTGTGATGCATGACTTACCTAAAGATACCGCACAAGGAACTCAGAGCTAGAAACCTGGGTTGAAACCAACATGAAATATAATTCACATTAATTCCAAATACAGGCAGAAAAAAGTGCAGTGTAGGATTGCAGGCTAGAGACACCCCCGAGGGAGGCCTCGAAGGCTGACATTTGCACAGGGCCTGTGACACCTGACCCATCTGGTGAAAGGCAATGCCCCGAACAGGGGCAGAGCTGGGAGGTCATCCAGGGTCTCCCAAGAGTCATGCAGAGGGGGCCCAAAGACAGGGTAAAATGGCCAGCTGGGAAACTTGGACATGCATCGCAGGAGGGACAGTTAAAAACAACTTCGGTTGCTGCCAAGGAAAATAGACTCAGCAAAGACAGCACATACAGAGGTGCCTGTGATTCTGTGTGTGCTGGCAGGAAAGCTGAGGCCCCAAAGAAATTAGGAGCAGGCTTTCAACAGTCTGACCTGTTGAGAAATAGGACTGGCTATCTGGGGGATTCGTGCATTCTCTTTACATATATTTTTCGAGTGTCTTGTTGGACTCAAAGTGTCAGCGCAGAGAATGTCTCTGATCTCATTTCCTCCTCATAGCCATCTCAGACCTAAGCGTTCATTCATGCTGACCTTTATTACCCAGCGCGCTCCTGTCTGCAAGATCTGGACCCAGGTCCCCTGCCGGGGCGCTCCCGAGCGTGGGCGCTGAACCAGGTTCCCCTGGTCCCGGGTGCCAGGCCACCCGCTGCTCCCCCGGGAGCCCGAGCCCAACAAGGTGTGCGCGTGGGCTCGGAGTCTCCGCGCTCTCCCAGGCACCCGCCCGCCTCGGCCGCCGCGGTGTCGACTGGACGAGTCGTTCAGCAGCTTTAGCAGAGGCTTTCTAACGCGAAGGGAGACTCGGGCCAGGGACGCCTGCGCGCCTCTAGTTTCCGCCGGGGAGCTAGAAATCAGCAGCGGCCGGGCGCACGGTGAGACACTGCCACCTCGCGGTCGCCCGGAGCCCCGCCGAGCCCCGCCAATGGCCGAGTGGCAGCATCAGGCTGTACCGGATCTACTGAGCGCGTTGGGGCCCAGGCTGTCTCTAGCCCCACACCTGCCAGCGTCAGTGAGTCCCGGCTGGCCCTAAGGAGCCCTGTTCCTGAGGGCCCCGCGTGCACCCGCCCGAGCTGACCAAGAAGCACACGAATTCTGCAGCTTCCCCTACCCAGTCCTGAGCATCCGTGAGCAGCAGCCCACGCGTGGCAAGTGGCCGTGAGGAGCCCCAGAGCCCAGGCTGCCTGCGGGGAAAGTTGAGGCTGGCTGCAGGGCAGAGGATTTCCTGGGATCAGCTTTGCGGCTGCACCGAGTTACAGAGCTGTTAACAAGAAAAGGGAGGCAGAGTTGTTAACAAGGAAGCCTGAGGATCAGGGGTCTTGCTGAGAATAGTTCACTAAATTCATAGTGTAGCAGAAACCGTCCGTCCCCGCCCTACCCCCCCCCCCCCGCCCAAGTCAGTGTACTTCAGTTTCTTAGTTGTCCAGGTAATAGTTTCTGTTGTAGTTCTGGTTGCTTCTGCCTCCTAGAACGGCTGGTCACAATGATGCATAGCTGGTCACTATGATACATATTGTAAGAACCAAAGACAGCCAAGTACTCTGCCTCTGTACTTTCCCTTTGCAATCCCATATAAACCTTCCCTGAGCCTTCTGGGCCTGACATTTTTATAAGGACTGCTTGCCTGTCAATGCCCGTCAGCATAAATAAATCTGCCCCTAAATTCTGGGTGTCCTTTCGGTGTTTCTGTTTGCCAAAGCAATAGGAGTGTGAGCATGTGCATGTGTGTGCGTGCGTGCGTGTACCACACTTTGCATTAACCCAGTGGTAGCAGAACAGTATCAGGGAAAAGTATTTAAACTTTCACTTCATGAGGAAATGAGCCAAAATATTAGCTGCTTTTTTTCCTTAACTGAAAACTTACATAATAATTTGGATGCATTGGGCGTTTTGATTTTTTTTCTTTGCTATATAATGGATCAGCCTAAGCTCAAGTAAGGAATTGGCCTTTTGTTTTTAATGATGAGTAAATGGAAGTAAAGCTGGTTGAGGGTACCTGATTTTAGGGAATCAAATAATATGTTTTAGGACAATGGGAAAGACAGGATGTGTACAGGAAGGAGTCTAGGACTGGGAAGTGTTAGAAGTAGTGTCTGAGAGGCGAAATCCTAGCACAGTTCTTCTCCACGCGATGGGCTCCTGGGGCCCCGGGAGCCACGGCGGCTTAACTAAGGCTTCATTCACTTCTTCACTGCCCCTCCTGGGGATCTCAGAGTCACTCAGTACCTTCCCAGCTCTGAAACTCCAGGAACCTTCCTTGGCTCCCTAAGCCCGTCTCCTCACCATACGGAGAAGTAAGGAGGTTAAACAAGAAGAGGTCTAGAATGGGCAATTTCCCAAAACCCCTCCTGCCTGCACAGCTCTCAGGTTGAACTGTACAGGAATCAGCGTCCACAGATTTGCCGCAAACTGGGCACACCCTCCCCACGCTGGTTTGCTGAAGACGCTCCCATCCACCACGGTTCCCGTGGTCTGCGGTTCTCCAGTGTGAGGCAGCTGTGACACAGTGTCTTCCACAGCTGGGCTCAACCCCAGGCACCTTCCCACCCCTAGGTCCAAGAGGAAGGTTGGCAGCAAGACTCTTTGCAGCTGGCTGAGCTCCTGCCAAAGCAGCTGCTTCTGCAGATACATGCACGCATGTCCACGGTGGTCAGGTGCAGAGAACAGGCCATCTAGGAACCCACTCAGCTGCTCCCATGAGTGAGGGCAGAGCCCGTCACCCCAAGGCCCAGAGATGAGCCCAAAGGTGCAGGGGGCCATCAGCAGCCCTCAGCCAATGCCCTATTTTCCAGCCCCAAGAGAGGTAGAGCGAGCTGAACCTCTACCTAAGGAAGTCTAGCAGTGATGCAGGTACCTTATAAATTCCTAGATAGGGATGAGGGGGTTTCTGGCCATCTTCCTGCCCTGCTCCAACTAAACAACCATCCTGGAGCAGAGAGAGCAGCCTGCTCATTCTCAGCCTCAGAAAGGACCTCCTCCTGGCTTTGGAGCCCCACCCCAACTTCACAGCCCTCTTCCTAGTTCCACCGTTAAAGAAAAAACTGCTCAGGACCCTTGTAAGGAGGTGAAGCAGACTTTATGTGCAGGGACCACTGTAGTCTCTCTTGCCTTGGCAGAGAGACCGGGCCTAGCCCCAGGCCTTGTGCATACTGGACAGCAACTTCTCTTCCACATGAAAGACTTCTAATTCAAAATCACACCTCCTAGGGCTGAAGTCACCCTTTTTAAAATTGTCCATCCTGAAATGTGCATGTGGAGGCCGGAAGAGGCCTGGCTTTCTGGAGATGTTGTGGTTTAGAGCTAATACGTGCCCTAGGGGAGAAAGAGAATGTACAAAGAAGTAAGATGTGTCAGGTACATGTACCGACTCCCTAAAATGAATGTAATCCTTATGTACTACAAACATGTACTATAGAAACACAAAGTGCCTTGTATTTATAGGTAGGAGGTTTTGGAAGGTGACTGGATCATGAGGGTGCTTCACTGACCAGTGGATTAATCCATTCTTGAGTTTATGGCTACAGGTAGTTAGGAGGTGGGGGAGACGGGTCACTGAGGAGTGACAAGAAGGGTATATTCTTGCCCTCAGCTCCTTCCTTCCCTCACTCTGCTTCCTGGCCACGGTATGAGCCACTTCCCTCCACCATTTCACCTTGCCGGGTCTGCCTGGGAGCCAGCCAACCATGCACTCAGCCCACTGACTCTGTGAGCCGAGTTAAACGTCTCCTCCTTTACACTGAGGGCATCAGGTAGTGCATTCCAGGGACGCAAAAGTGACTAACACGGGAGTTCACCTTCCTCCGAACCTGGGGCATGGCCTATCCCTCCTCCCTGCGGCCTCCCAGGGTGCATGGCCTGTACGTGTGACCCTGCAGGCCACACAGACATAAGGGGCCACTCCCTGCCCTTTCCACCATCAGGGGACAAGGGACTGGAGGTATCAGGTAGTGACAAGACACCCTAACAGCATATGCAGCCTCCTGCTAAATGACCATGTCTCTCTCTCTCTCTCTCTCTCTCTCTCTCTCACACACACACACACACACATACACACACACACACACACACACACACACCCCTTTTGTGAGGTGAGCTCCACAGGGATTAATGATTCCCTTTGTAGAAGTCAGTATCTGGAACTGAACCTTCCCTGGGCCACAGAGGCAGTTGGTGGCACCTGAACTCCAGTATTCTGTCTCCACACCCTCCTCTCTCTGCTCACCATCAGACACAACATCCTAGCATGGTGGAGCTTTCCAAGGTGGGCTGTGAAATCTTTCTGGTGGGACTGGGAGCTAAATCCAGGGTGAGATAAGCTGCGTCCCCAGCCTTTTGGTTTTTGAGACAGTCTTGCTAAATTTCCCATGCTGCTTCAAATTTGCCATGCCAAAATGCATATGGAAGACCACTGACATGGCAAGTAAAAAATTTCCCAAGAGTAGAACAAGTGCAGAGGGAAATTTCTTTAAGTGAGAGACAGTGAAATAGACTGCACTTACCCTGGAAGGGAAGCATCTATAAACGGGGGGAGGGGTATCTGACGTGAGCCACTGGCAAATAGCATTGTAGGTGACAGAGGGAAACCTAGCACAGAGCGTGCTTGTGTTTCTGGGAAGCTTTGTGGTTTGGTATCGTAGTTGTCAAGCACACACCTGGGGCCCAAAGTATGAGAAATATCCTCATTGTTCTGCTGTCCACGATGAAAAATGTTTTCATTGTACTGCTGTCCAACTTCTGCCTCAAACCGCCTCCCCCGGTAGCTGGTTTTACAGGCATGCACCACCGTGCTCAGCTGAAATGTGCTTCCAAATAAAGACAAAACTTTGTCCTCTAAGGTGGATGAGATAGATGACCAGGTAGAGCTTTCTGGCCTCCCTTCCCACCCTTGGGTTCTGGGGAGCGTACTTTTGCTCAAGTCCACCTCCCATGCATGCACCATTCCAGGGCCTCCAGGGTATTGTGAAAGCACACTGGGAGTCAGAAACCTGGGCTTCCTTGGCCAAATGCCTGCCCCTATGGAGCTTATGCTTCGCAACAGTGAATTCTGCAGGGTTGGCTCCGATTCCAGCTAAATTCTACTCTTGTACAAAGGTGATCAGACCAAAGGTTGCTTGATACCTGTAGTAGATAATGGTATTGGTATATCTTAGTTCATTTTCTGTTGCTGTAACTGAATATCCCAGGCTGGGCTATTTATAAAGAATAAAAGTTTACCTGGCCTAGGGTTCTGAAAAGTTTTGAGATCAGGAGCCTCTGGTAACATCCTTCTTGCAAAATCCCTAGGGGACAAGGATATCACATGGTGGCAGAATGTCCTAGCTCAGGTCTCTCCTCTTTACAAATCCACAGCCAGATTGGGTTAGAGACCACCCACATGGCCTCATGCAATCTGAATGGCTTCCCAAAGCTCCCACCTCCAGAAACCTAAATCGGATTAAATCTCCAGCCCTTACTACCTCACAGTGCAGAACAAACGTCAGCATGAGTTTTGTGGGGACAGTCAAGCCACAGCTCCATGCTCCTCCCTGGGGCCTCTTTCTACTGTTCTTTGCCCCTCTCCAGCTTTTCCCTGGGGACCACTCATGGGCAACTGCTGAGGGTGGGTGTCCTAAAGCCCAGCTCCGGTGTTGCAAGTTCGCCCTGCTCTGAGATTTATCTTACTCTCCAGAACTTCCCAGCAAACCAGGTTGCTGCCCCTGGGGCTCGGCGGACAGAGCTGCCTTACTTGAGTTCCTCCTAGCTCTGTGTCCTTGGTCCTGGGGGCTCACAAATTCTCACTTGGGTGTGTTTCTCAGAGCCAATGTCAACAATAAATCTAGCTTACCTACAGCAAATGGCCTTTGTCTCATCAAGCCAGCGGGCTTCCCCAGGCACTGTGCTGAGGTGGGGAGTCTGAGTATAAACTTGTCCCAGACTGGAGGCCTTGCACTGCAGTTCAGCATGCTGCGCACTGAATCCAAAGAGATGGTGCCTGGCAGGCAGCTGTTGGGGGGGGGGGCGGGGACAGTGCGTGGGATGAGGATTAACTCTGCCTAGGATGTTGGGGGATGGTGACATCTTACAGCAAACAACACAATGAAATACAATGAAATAGGTGCAGAACTCTCCCTCCCAACCTCAACTCCATGTGCCTTTCACCTGCTTCCTGCCCATCTGCTTTCTTTCTTACCATCTATCTTCCTCTTTTCACTGTCTGTCCTGAATAAAACTCACTCTGGGAACCAAATCTTTGCTTCTAAACTAACTAAGCATTCTGACAAACTTCCAGACGGGGCAGGTTTATTCCAAGGTGGGCCCTGAAGGATGGGAGATACCAGAGGGAAGCGTTCTAGTGAAGAAAAGCCCCAGGCTGGAGCAGGGTAGCAGGGCCCGCCTGGCCGCAGAGGAGGGGCAGGCAGAAGAGAGAAGAGAAGGGCTGGCAAGTGAGCCAGAACACACAGGACCTAAGGCAGAGGTGCAGAAGTGTGGCTCCGGACACTGGAAATGGGCAAGGAAGGGCGGGAAAGAATGAGGGATGAGACCAAGAGACATTGTGGAAGACAGGCCAGAAGTTGATTCATTCTGACAAGGAGGAGGGGCTCAGAAACCTCAAAAAAAGCTTGAGGATTTGAGACCACAGAATTGTGGCATCACCTTCAGAAGCAGACCTGGGTATAGTGAAACTATGGGCTTACTCACTATGTGCTGTGGCCTTGTGATTGGCCAACTCTAAGCCTTGGCTTCAGTGATACATGTGGTGGTAAGGAGTATGTTTATGTGTCAACTTTCCTGGATCACAGGGTATCCCAATATTTGTTCAAACACTTTTCTCTATGTTTGGGAAAAGGTGCTTCTGGTGAGATTAACATTCTAATCAGCAGAGTGCATGAAGCAGGTAGCCTCTCACAGTGTAGATGAGCTTTGTCCAATCATTTGAAGGTCTGAACAGAGCAAAAAGACCAGCCTTTCCCCGGGTAGAAAGGAAGTTCCCCTAAGAGTCTGCTTTCAGGCTCCCTCTGCATGATCAGGTCTCAAGCTTGCAGTCCAGTTTGGCAGATGTGGACTCCCATAATCATGAGTCCATTCCTTACCATAAATCTCTCCCTCTCTAGTCTTCTATTAGTCACTATGGGGAATGGGTTCCAAGACCTCCTCAGATACCCAAATCTGCAGGTATTCAAGTCCTTGTATGAACTGATGTAGTATTCACACACAACCCACTCTCATCCTCCCATATGTTTTAAAGCAAATCTATCTCACTTATACTTCCTCATACAATGTAGATGCTGTGTTAATAGCTGCTGCACTGTATTATTTAGTGAGTAACAAGAGGAAAAATCAAGCTCACCCTTGATCTGTTCAAACGTGCTTATTTTTCTTGAATTTTTTATCCATAGTCAATTAAATCTGAATACAGAACCCCCCATATAGAAATCCCACTGCAATGCCTCCACCCCCCCCATCGGTTGTGAATCTCCATTGTATGTGCCTTATGGCACTGTGACACAAAATCAGTGAGATTATGCCTGAGAACCATTAAAGCAATGCTTCCAACGTATAAATCAGGATTGTTGACCACTTCCCAGAGCGGTTATCATATGAAGTGCCCCAGTAAGGAATCCACACTGCAGAGGTGTTCAGTCAGCAGTAAACACACAGTAATCAAAACTCAGTATCCTGTCACCAGGCCTTGGGAGGCAGAGGGGTGACTGCTCGGTGTTGTGTGCCGTGTTTCCCCGTCAGCCTGCCTCCCCCTCCCCTGACGCCAGCCAGGCCTGTCACAAACGATCCACAAGAAAATCAAAGGTGGTTTTTAACCCTGTAAGCATAGAGATTAAGCCACACAAATGGACTCATTCTTTTGACTGGGTGGCCTGATTGTAAAGTAGCCCCTAGTGCCATAGTAGTTCCCTGAAGCACAGCAAGTTAAAGTCCTGTATCTAACCTGGTGACCCAAGGGGACACCATGTCCCAAAAGGCCACACAGATCACTCTCCTACAAATGCTCTCGCAACCAGTGTTTTGTTCCCTCCTGTTTTCATCATCAGAGAGCTAAATCAAACCCTGACACCTGGTCACTCTGTGCTGAAGAATTACATGACCCATCACCTAGAAGGAACCATGTTGAGAATATCAAATGCTAGCTTCTGATTCTTCACCCAGAGTTTCCTGATTTCACATCCAAGGTGTGTGGAATACTGGAAGACCTCCTAGGAAAATCACACTTCTACCAAATAATTGTTCTAAAACTGAGATACCATGACAGTGATGAAGTCACAGCCTCAGAGATAATCTTGGTAAAACTTACTCAACATGACTTAAAACTTAGATGATTTTGTCCTCAAAATTTAAAACGTCTTCTCAGTCCAGATTCACAGAGTCCTTGTATTCCCAAAGCTGCAAAGAGAAACGGCCCTGCTAGGTTCACCTCTGTTCCCTGCAGGTCTTTAAGGACAACATCTGTATCTGCGCTTCCCACTCTGGGAAGGCCCTGCCTGGATGCAGGCCCAGGCGCCCCAGCCGCTACATCGCATTTACCCACAAGGCTGCAAAAGCGAAGGGTGGCCGGCTCTACCGCTCTTGGGACAGGCTTCTTCAGTCCCCCAGGGCCCTGAGCCTGCTGCAGCCAACGTCCCACAACTTGGTTCTCAGCTGGGTCCCAGAGGTCTCCGATGCTGAGCCAAGGAACTGAGTCCACCCTTTAAAATAAGTTTGTAGGTTCGCTGACTTCCACTGCGCAAAAAGAATTTTCTTGATGTATCAGCAAAAGAGACATGAGAAGGGTGTATTAGACAGAGACACTGGATGCACTGAGAGCGGAATGCAGTGCTCAGGTTGGAGCTGCACCCTGAGCCTGGCGGTTAGGGGCATCCTGACCGGGCACCATTTAAGACAGATCTGCAGCAGACGCTGTGCCTGCAGGCTGAGGAGGCATGGGAGCAGGTCAGAGCCCGGACTACAGGCTTGTTTAAAAGGACCTTTAGGAATTTTTTTGATTGAATTTTCTGGAAGGCAATAAAGCTTCAGTAACTTTTGTGTCTTGGGGCACAGTTCTTTTCTTAATTTTAAAATCTTGACTTTTCTTGTCTCCTTTCTACCTAGTGTGAATTTCTTCTGTTGTATCCCATCTTGACTTGACTTTTCCTAAAGTAGGTGTGTTTAAGCTATTTTTACATTTAACTACAACTATAAATTAACTATAAGCAAAGACTAGAAGCAATCAGTATAGTTGGGGGCTGCTGCTCAATGCCTCCTGCCTGCTGTACCATGGACTGTTTCTCCCCTGCGACGCCCCTTTGCCATGCTGCTCTGCTTTGGAGCCCTCTGACTACTCACTGAGTCCTCCCCAACTGTGAGCTGAAATAAGCCTTTAATCCTTCAACTTTGGGTGCCCAGTAGTTTGTCTCAGCAACAGGAAAAGTAACCAAGGACCCAAGGTACATGAACATGAACATGAACAAAACATGTTCATCAAGCATGAACAAAAATGCCAGCCCCCAATGGGTTCCCTTCCACAATGTTTTGTCTGTCCTATCGTTGTTTTGAGTTATGCTCATTTAATTATATTCCTTTACCTCTTCTCAGCGGGAACAGGGCAGGGATTTATTTTCCCATTCAGCTGTCCCCAGAACATGGAGATGCTGCATTGCGATGCTGCATCCCACCACTTGGGAAAGCAAGTGAACAGATCCTGCTGCAGGAAGAGTAAAAACAGTCTGTCCAGCTGAAGGTTGTTGTGGGAGTTTGTTAACTTTGACATAAGGGTAAAAAATATAAGTGCTATATGAAGAGCATGTTGGACTGAATACTTTTTCTTAGTGCTAACACTAAAACAGCCTCATTTGATTGAATATGATCATGGCTCCAGAACTGAATTCTGTACATCACTTTGCCATACTCTGAAAGGCAGGGCTTCTCACACCCTGTGTTTGGTGCAGGGCAGGAAGCTTGGTAAGAAACGCGTAGCCAGAAGATGCTCTGCTATGGACCCTTGGGATGGTCCTGATGGCTCCCCCTGCCTTCCAAATGTCCCCATCTTCCAGTCACGGGACTCCCCAGCATGCTCTTCTGGTGCAAGGACAGCACCCCTTTCTCCACATCACATTTGGGGTTACCCTCAAAGTCCTTCCATTTCTTGGACCCTTGTGCTCTGATGACTTCACCTACTGATTTCATTAATGTTGGATTTACTGCCTTGGGGTTTAATACCTATTATAATAAAATTATTGGTTATTGTTTTTAAAAATAATAATTTAATGGGATTCATCACAATCAGGAATTAACACCTAGTGGAAGATGAGAGCACTGGACGCACAGGAGCTATAAATTGAATCACAGATCCCTGCTCCACTTGTTTTTCCCAGCAAGCCATGCACAGCCACCCCTTGGGGTCCGTAAGAGAATGGCTCCAGGGCCCCTTGTGTATACCAAAGCCTCAGGTGCTTGGGTCCTTGGTACAGAATGGTACATTTGTGTGTAACTGATGCACACCCTCCTGTAAGGTTTAAATCATCGTTAGATTACTTACAACGCCTGTATTTAGTGTGCAAAGAGTTGTTACACTCTAGCAGTCATGGAGCAATAACAAGGAAAAAGCCTGTACTGCTCAGTACAGGCGGGATCCTTATAGGCCTAATTACACAATATACTGCCAGCAGCAACGGCACAGCTTCCTTGATCTGTGGTTGGTTGAATTCATGTGGTTGGTACAGAGGGATGACTGGACACTCAGTGATGCTTTGAAAGCCCAGGGCTTCTCTCAGCTGATCACCTTTGTCTGCTTTTTTCTGCTTCTGTTCATCAGAACCTCATCAGAATCAGGACGTGCTCTGAAACTACTTCCCACACTGTTTTTGACAAATGGAGAGTGATCACAGTACCTTGCCACCCTATGGCAAGCAGTAATAATAATGACAGTTTGCTCCCAGACATTGCAGAGTGTTTCAGTAACAAGCTTACACTGGCCAGGAAACCCCTTCAGAGGAAGAGACTGCACACAGGTGTGTGAAACAGTCTCATCCTCAGGTGAGCTCTCCAAGCCCATGCTGAGTAAAACACACGTCAAACAAACCAAGGGAGCAATCAGCACACCCTTCCATACTGTCTAGCTCCATGGTCTTCCCCAGAGAGAATTAGCCCGAGCATCTTCCAGAGGACACCATGGGATTCTTCAATTCCCTCTCTAATCTGGACCCAGCTTGGACTGTCTCATTGCCTGTTCCTCACCTGGTGAGGAGAAAATAATCCCCAACCTGCTGGCCTCAGAAGTTCTGAGTTCATAACCCCCAAATATCAAAGAATGAATTCTATGGATTAATGTATATTAAGAGTTCTGGGAGGCACATTATAGCATTCTTTCCTGTGTGGAGTTAATTGAGAAATCCTGGGCAAATGTCTCTCTAAGGAGGACTTCCGGGAAGATGGCAACCGGGTAGGCAGCAGAGAGAGAACCTCCCAGAGGATTACCACCCAAACAATGAAATATAGCAATATGAAGACAGAAATGAGGACTTCCGGGAAGAAGACGACCAGCCGAGAGAGCGAGTGCGGAGGGAAGAACGGCTTCAGCTCCTGAACCCGACAGAGAACGCGCTACTGGGACAAAC
>PVLD010029180.1:0-18407 GCA_004027595.1 Dinomys branickii | reverse complement strand
CTGCTGCAGAGGCTGCTCCAATGGTTACTTCTCTTTGGGAGAATGTCCCTTAAGCTGTCTGCTGAGATTTCCGCTTCTACTCCCTACCCCAAGACCTGGCCGGGGCAAATAAACAGCTCGCCACCCCAGGATTCTTGCAGATAGGCCACTCAGGTTTTCCCCCCTGGGTGGAGCTCCTTCCCCCCTCACAAAACCCGTTTGGGCGCCTAAGTAGGTCTTCCCACCCGGGAGATCCCGCAGTCCTTGAAGCTGCTTTGTTGTCTCTCGCTGGGCTGAGCTTCTTCCCGATTCAGGAAAAACCGGTTAGAGCGCGCACTTAACTCACCCTGTGATCGTGCAGACAGGAGTGCCGTTCAGATGTTTTTCCCTGGATGGAGATTTTCCCCGACTCAGAAATCCCGCCGGCCGGTCGCTGTTGCTGCAGTTCGTGCAGCGCTGGCTGCGGGGTGGGGTTCTAAGCGGGATCCTGGAGCGCTGCCCGGTTTGGTGCAGTTTGTCCCAGTAGTGCGTTCTCTGTCGGGTTCAGGAGCTGAAGCCGTTCTTCCCTCCACACTCGCTCTCTCAGCTGGTCATCTTCTTCCCGGAAGTCCTTATTTCTGTCTTCATATTGTTATATTTCATTGTTTGGGTGGTAATCCTCTGGGAGGTTCTCTCTCTGCTGCCTACCCGGTCGCCATCTTCCCTGGAACAGTTGTATTTAATTTTGGAAAATGTTCTTATAATCAGTTCCCTATAGTGGCAAGGGAAAAAAGAAAATAGTACTTTTGAGCCAAGCATGGTGGCGCACACCTGTAATCTTAGAATTCTAGAGACTGAGGCAGGAGGAGGGTTGCTGAAAGTTGAAGGCCAGCTTGGGCAACATAGTGAGTTCAAGGCCAGCCTGAACTATATAGCGAGACCTTGTCTCAAACAAACAAACACAATCCAAAAAAAAACCAAAAAACAAAAAACAAAGAAAAAACCTTTCAGAGAACTTACTCTGTTTCAGGTCCTGAGTTGGGAATTTGACTTATACTGCCTCATTCATTCTTCACAGCTGACTCATAAGCAGGTCATTATCATCTCTGTTTTATAGCTGTGGAAACGAGATCTCTCAGAGGTTAGTTGACTAAACATTACTAAGAGGTGGAGGCTAGATTTGAATTTGAGTCTGCTGCCTCCAAACCCTGCTCCCTCCACTACACACTGCTATTTGCTGTATAAACTCTCTCTTTTTTCCCCTTCACTATGTGCTTATAATTCAATGTGAGTTTAATTAACTGACAATTAGGAAATACTGCAGCATAAAATCTTGCATTTACTTTAGGAAAGGACTGAAAGTAATCAATAACGAACAAGGGTTTTCCAGGTTTCATATTGACTCCTTTTTCTGAGATAGGGAAATACACCCCTATTTTTAGTTTTCTGTCCAGAACAAGTGCTGTCTGTGATGCAGTCAGGGGATTTTGTTTTAAATTTTCTGAGCTAACCGGGCATGGTGGTGCACACCTGTAATCCCAGCCCTCAGGAAGCTGAGGCAGGAGCATCATTGCGAGTTCAAGACCAGCCTGGGCTACAGAGTGAGCTCAAGGGCAGCCTGAACTGCATAGTGAGACCCTGTCTCAAAAAGACAAAAAAAAAATATTTTTTCTGAACTAATTGTGGTGGCTTATGCCTGTAATCCCAGCACTAGGGAGGTTGAGGCAAGAGGATTGCTGTGATTTCAAGGCCAGCCTGGGCTACATAGTGAGTTCAAAGCCACACTGAGTTACAAATGAAGACCCTGTCTCAAAAAAAAATTCTGACTGGCTTACATGCCTAGCATGTCACGCATTGTTTCAGCCATTCTGCCCAGGGCTGGGAGTGGGAGTGCACCACAGAGTGACTAGAGGTGCCACAAGGTGTCGGGGCTGTGCACTAACCCTGGAGCTGTTGTGCTCCTTTTTCTTCCCACCACAGCATAGCACTTCCTGGCACCTCTTCTGTGTGGGTTCTGCATCTGCGAAGCATCTGTGAAGAAGGGAGCCCAACTTCATATCAGGGGCAGAAGAATGAACACATCACTACCTTCAAGCTGAATCTGGAAGATCCTTAATAGACATTTTTCAGTTGAATTAAATCCTACAATGCTTTCTAGGTTTATCCTAAATTCCGCCTTCTTTAATTTTGAAGTATTTCTTTTTCAGCCAGGATGAATCTCCTCTAATCAATGCTTTCCCAGTAGAAGTATTATATAGCAGAGAAGATGAATCTCTTATGCTTATGTTTGCTTCATTGGAATTTGAAGCTTACTATCCAATGCTGCTTCTCTGAAAATCAGTCCTAACCTGGTGGTGGTGCACAACTGTAATCCCAGTGCTCTGGGAGACCGAGGCAGGAGGACTGCAAGTTTGCCGTAACCCTAGGTAATTTAACCACTTAGTGAGAACCTATCTCCAAAGAATAAACAAGTAAACAAAAACTTGGGAGGCTGAGGCAGGAGGATCACAAATTTGAGACCAGCCTGGGATGTAACTCAGTGCGAAGGCCCCAGTTCAGTCCCCAATACCCCACCATCACACATGCGCAAATCAATTCCAAGTTCCTGAGTGATCATCCAGGTTTGTGTCATATCTTTCAGTTATTCAGCTGACCGCCCCCCCGCCACTGTGGGTCTCTCTTCTGTGATCTTATTTCTATTGTCTGCATGTTCTGTGTAAGTGGCTGAGACAACCTTGAGAAACACCTTTGTCCCAGGAATATTGGCTAATGCCGCAGTCAGGCTTTGCTTGCTTGGTTGAAATGACTTGGATAAGGAGCTGAAGTGGAGGAAGTGGCCTTGGAGCAGTGTGCTTAGAGATGGTGTGATTCTGGTATGCACTATTTCCCTTGAGTACACAGCCTGCAGGATTAGAGGGGGCAAGTGCTGCTTGAGGGGAGGAGATGCTCTGCCAGTGGGGTGCTGAGGCAGATGCTGCTCAGAACAACACAGCACGAAACCTAATCAGGCGCTGGGTGACTGAGAATGACACAGCTGGGCTCGTCTACGGAACCAGAAGTATCCGGGGGCTTGGATCACTCGCTTCACTAATATTAGATTGGTCTTGATCAAGGCATGGTGGCGCGTAACTGTAATCCCAGCTACTTGAGAGGCTGAGGCAGGAGGATCACAAATTTGGGACCAGCCTGGGCAGTTCAGTGAGACCTTGTCTCAGTGTAAAAAATAAAAAGGAGTGGGGATATAGTTCAGTGTTCCCTGGATTCAATCCCTAATAAGCCAAAAAAAGAAAAAAAAAAAATCCCGAGAGGCCCATTTAGACTAAACAATACTGAAAACAGGAAACTTGCTCCTAGCAGCATGATTGCCAGAGAAGTTTTTCCACACAGGCACGAATGAGTGTTAAAAACAGAAACTCCATCCTCTAGGCTTGTTTTCTTATATAAAAATATTAGCAACTCAAAGAGCTTGAAGCTGCTTTGTCCTATTTGACTACCTCAGGGTTCTGCCTGACCAAACCCATTAAAAAAACAAAGAGCTCTCAAGAACACACTCAAAAATATGAAAACAGTGCTATGTGGAAGGTACTGACCTGTTGACTGTAATCTTGTTTGAAGCTGAAATATGTGAAAATTAATGCAGGTAGAATTTAGGGGAAACAGAAAACAGACTTCTTTTTTTCATGATTTGCTGCCAAAAGTTAGTGGGAGAGAAAAGGGGTCATTTTGGAAGAAGGGAGTGAGTATAGAGAGGCTAAAAACTAGAGTGAGAAGAGCCAGATGTGGTACACATGCCTGTTACCCCAGCCGAGGCAGGAGGGTTGTCATGAGTTTGAGGCCAGCCTGCACTACATAGCAAAATCCTGTCCAAAACAAAACAAAACAAAAACTAAAGGGGAAATGCACTTTTCTTCCTCAGTGATGTCATTTTGCCTAAATAAGTTTGGTGTTGAAGATGAAGCCCTTAGAACATTGCTGAAGCTCTGTCTGTAGCGGGGCTCAAATAATACATCGTGAACAGGCTTCTGCAGCAGAAGATACTATGTGATTAGATTTTTTTTTTCTCCCTGTAGTGCTAGGAATCAAACCCAGAGCTCTGCATACTGCTAACAGCCCCACCTGACTTGTCAATCTCTGAATATTGAGAGAGGACAAACAGACTAGACACAGCCCTGACAGCCTCTCTTTCCAACCTTCTCTTCTTTTTATGACTTAAGAGATTGTTATTTGGACTCCTCGAACAACCTTTTTTCCAGCCCCAAGGCCCAAGGTGGTATTCTTCTCTCTCTGTCTCTGTTTATATCGTGCTTAGTTTATTCAGACTCTTCTCCCCTCCATTCCAGTGACAATTAGGTCTTGGTCAATCCTGCTCTCTCTCATCCTGTATTGTTTTGACCCTAATTCTAGATGTCACATCAGTTCATCTATAAATGTTTTAGTGTGTAGCCCTAAAAGATTAGTAATATTTTTAAAAACCCCACAAAATTATTACCACATCTGAGTAATGCAATAATTCCTCATTGTAGAAAATCAGTCACTGTTTTGATTATTTTGTTCATTTTTGGTATAATTGTGTTTTAGCAGTAGGCCTATGAAGTTACTTTGTTTTGTTTTGAATCTATAACACTATACAGAGATTCTCTAGAAAAAGTTGCAGACTGTTTTTTTTTTCCTTTAAGGCTAGGTCTCAGTTTAGGTTGATCTTGAACTCAACAAGTAGCCCAGGCTGACCTTGAACTCTTGGTGATCCACCTGCTTCATAGTCCTGTCTCACAGCCTTTTGCCACTGTGCGTGGCTCATTTGCATTTTTTGAACAGCCAGCAGTGTTGAACAGTTTCTATTGTATATTTTGGCCAATTGTACACCTTCATCTGAGAAGAATCTATTCCTTTCAGATGCACTTTTTTTTTCTTTTGAGATAGGGTCTCACTCTGTAGTATAGGCTGGCGTTCAATTCACAGCAATCCTGGCTCAGTCTTCCAAGTGCTGGGATTACAGGTGTTTGCCACAATGCCTGGGTAGATGTCCATTTTATGACTGGCCTTTAAATGTAGGGGGTCTAATTCTTTTGAACTCTTTATATTTCTAGATATTAGTCCTTTGTTTGAAGAGTAGGTGGTAGCATTTTTTCCCCATTCTGTAGGTTGTTTCTTCACTCATTTGGTAGTTTCCTTTGTTGAGTAGAGGCCTTTTTTTGGATATCAGGAATTAAACTCAGGACCTCGCACTTGCCAGGCAGGCACTTGTGCCGCTGAGCTATATCCCCAGCCCCATGGAAGCTTTTTAAATTGATGTGATCCCATTTGTTGATTCTTGGTATTTCTGGTGCAACCAAGGTTCTCTTCAGAAGATCTTTGCCTACAAAGACTTCTTCTTCAAGAGTTTTACCTATTTTATCTTCCACTAGATTAAGCATTTCTAATTTATTTAATTCTTAAAAATTTATTTATTTATTTTTGTCTTTTTGTGACAGGGTCTTACTATGCAGTTCAGGCTGGTCTTGAACTCACTTTGTAGCCCAAGCTGGCCTCAAACTCACAATGATCCTCCTGCCTCAGCCTCCCAAGTGCTGGGATTATAGGTGTGTGCCACCACGCCCAGCTTCTGTTTTATTTTTATTTATTTATTGATTTGATTTGATTTTTTTGGAAACAGGGTTTGCTATATAGTTAAGCTGGCCTTGAACTCATGCTGATTCTCCTGCCTCAGCCTTTTCAGTGCTAGGATTATAGACATGTGCCACCACTCCCTGCTGGAATTTCTGTTTTAATATTTCAATCTTTGATCCATTTTGATTTTAGCTTAGTGCACAAGGAGAGAGGTGGGTTCCATCCTTGGCGTGTGGTAGCCAGTCTTCCTAGCACCACTGTCTTTCCTCCAGTGAAAGTATTTGGTCCCTTTGTGAAAGATAAGGTAGCTGAGTGTTCCTGAATTTGTTTCTGCACCCTGTATTCTGTCCCATTGATCCATATTTTCTTTTCCCAATACCGTGCTTTTTTTTTTTTTTTAATCACTGTAACTTGAAATCTGGGTCATGGTGCTTCCCTGGCTTTCCCTTTGTTGCCCAGAGTTGTTTTTGCTATTCTAGGTCCCTTCTGGTTCCATGTGAGTACTAGGGCTTGTGGGTCAGGGATAAGCTCAGTGTCAGAGGGCCTGCTTGGTAAGCACAAAGTCGTGAGTTTGATTTCCTGTCCTGGTACCAAAAAAGAAAAGACTATATTAGTGATTGTTTTCTCCAGTTCTGTGAGAAGTGCTACTGGTATTTTGATTGGGATTGTATTAAATCTGTATAACAGTTTTGGAAGTATGACCTTTTTGACTATATTTTTTCTGCTTTTCTAAGAACAGGGGATGACTTTCCATTTTCTAATATCTTCTTTGATCTCCTTTTTTGGAGTACTGTAGTTTTCATTGTACAGGGTTTTCATTTCCATGGTTAGGCTAATTCCTAAATATTTAAATTTTCTTTATGCTATTGTGAAAGGTATTGTTTCCCAACTTTCTCTCTCAGTATGTTATTGGTATATAGGAATATATTTGGTTTTGTATCTGCTATGCTACTGAATTTATTCTGGAAGTCTTTTGGTGGAATTTTTGGGGTCTTCATGTCATTTGCTAATAATAATTTAACTTCTTCCTTTCTTCTCCATATCCCTTTCATTTTTTTCTCTTTGTCTAATTGCTCTAATTAATATTTTGAGACCTCTATTGAGCTGGAGTGGTGATAACAGACATACTTGTCTTGTTCCTGATTTCTTTTAACTTCTCTCCATTTAGGATGTGTTGGCTGTTGGTTTGTCATAGATGGCTTTTATCCGGTACTTACTAAGATATTAATGGGATTAGTTTGAAAGTTATCAGTATCCATCCAGCACTAGGCAAATTTCTTGCTATGGAGATACATTTTACTTGTGTTGTTGTTTTGTTTTTGTTGAGACAGGGTCTCACTATGTAGTTCAGACTGACCTCAAACTTGGGATGATCCTCCTGCCTCAGCCTCCCAAGTACTGGAGTTAAGGTGTGCGGATATACATTTTAATTTGTCCTTTAATAAGTGTTACTTTTATAAAATATACTGAAAGTTAGAATGCATTTCTTTAATAAATACATAAGTCATACAGAAATCGTCAAGATGAAGTCAGTGAGCACATTTACTATTTATTATTGTTTCAGTTTTTGTACAGATTGTGTTGAATACACACCGTGTTTAATAGTTGCATGTAGGATTGTATTATAGTCTAGCATTGTTAGCTGTTATTCACATCCAGGAAGCCAACAGTGAAGCTGTCACAGGAGCCTTGAGTGTATTTTGGAATTGGTCCAAGCTTGGCTGTATACTCCTCATAGAAGTGGAAGGTAGTATATAAAGGGGAACCAATCGGGAGAAAGATTGGGCAGGCATGATGGCACATGCCTATAATCACAGCATTTGATAGGCTGAGGCATGAAGATCACAAATTCAAGGTCAGCCAGGACTACATAGTGAGAGCCAGACTTGTGGGGGGGCTGGGCATTGGCGGTGCATGGCGCTAATCCCAGCATTCAGGAGACTGAGGCAGGAGGACTGTGGAGTTCGAGGACAGCCTGCGCTAGGGAGTTCAAGACTGGCCTGAATTACATAGCAAGATGCTGTTTATAAAAAACAAAGAAGAAGAAGGATTTTAGAGTTAGAATGTTGTAAACTAAAGGAGTGGCTGTGGAGAGCGGATAGGTAGGTGAGAGAAACAAGGGTTGACGACTAACTGTTATGGAGATTTTTGAGGGGTGATGAGAGTTGCCCAACTCAGAACACACTTAGAACTATTGGAATATACACATTATTTTTTGTGACATTGGGAATTGAGCCCTCATGCATGACAGGTAAGTGCTGTGTCACTGAGCTGCATTTCAGCTCTTTTAAAATTTTGAGACAGGTCTCACTAAATTGCTCTGGCTGGCCCTGAATTTTTGATCCTCTTGCCTCAGCCTTTAGAGCAGCTGGGATTTTTCATGTGGGGGTCATTATAACCAGCTCAGAAGGTACACATTGAATGGGTGAGTTAAATCTGTGAGTTAAATCTCAGTACAGCTTTTCTTTCTTTTTAAAGAATCTTGTAAACTGAGCAGAGTTTTAAACTATCACTTGTCATGCGGTGTAGTTTCAGGTTAATACTGCACTGTAGAACCAAACTGCCTGGGTTTGAATCCCATCTTTGGCATTTACTAGCGTGTGACTGGGCACTTTCTTGACCCTCTTGTGATTCAGTTGCCTCATCTCTAAAAATGAAGAGGGGGCCGGGAATATAGCTCAGCGGCATAAGTGCCTGCCTGGCAAGTGTGAGGTCATGAGTTTAGTTCCTGGTACAAAAACAAAAGAAATACAAAAGAAGATGGTAGGGCTGGGGATATAGCTCAGCGGCATAAGCGCCTGCCTGGCAAACCTGAGGTCATGAGTTTGATTCCTGGCACCAAAAGAAGATGGTAATAATAGTGGTATCTGCTTCATGGGTTATTGTGAGAAGTGCATGACTTAAAGGTGCTTTGAAGATTACCTTGTACATCACAAATTCTGAGCAGATTGTTCTTTTTGATACTTTAACACCCACCATAACACTGGACTGGCAACTATTTCATCTTTCTTTTTGGGGTGAGGTGGTGAATATTGAACTCACGGCCTTCACATTGAACTACATAGCCAGCGCTTTTTTTTATTTTTTATTTTGAGATAGGGTCTCACCCAGTTGCTCAGGCTGGGCTCAATCTTGTGATCCTCTTGCCTCAGCCTCCCCGAGTGCTGGAATTACAGGCAGGTGCTACTGTGCCCAACCAGTAATGTAGTTATAAGATAAATTATTTTGGTGGGTATTTCGTTTTTGTTTTTGTTTTGTCTTTTTGAGTCGGGGCCTCACTATGCATTTCAGGCTGGCTTTGTGCCCGTTTTGTAGCCTAGGCTGGTCTTCAACTTACAACAATCCTGTCTCAGCCTCCTGTGTGCTGGGATTATCAGGCCTTCACTGTAAGGTATGTGCCACCACGCTCGGCTAAGATAAATTATTTTAACGTAAGGACTGAGGGGTTGTTCATATGTGGAGGACTGTCTTTATGTAACGCCTTAAGTTAAAGGAGGAAAGGGTTATTTTGGCTCAGTTTTTGGAGGTTCCAGTACCTAGTTGGCTGCCTCCAAGGCAAAGCAGCATGGCAGAGGGGACTGCAAAACAGGCAAGAGGCAGCATAAGACCAGCAGCAGCAGCAGCAAGTGACAGTGGGAGCCCTCTTTCTGTCACTGATATTCTGTCTAGGCTACCTGCCCATGGGGTGGGTAGCACTCACCCCAGGGTAAGACACCCTGAATCCCAGCATTACACACCCCCGGTCCAGCCAGCTCCAAAGAGCCCCAGCTGTGACCAGATAAGGATTTGAGGGTACATCTGGATATAAGCCATAGCAATAGTCTTTCATGTGCCATATGAAATATGCTTCCCTCTGTGTGGGATCCATACAGTGAAGACCTGGAAAGTGTAGGGTCAGATGAGAAAAAAAAAAAAGGCCCATTATGATCAAGGAATCATTTGCCTGTCTTTTCAGAATGGGCTGTGGTAGCTGGGCATGGTGGTCCTGCATGTCTATTACCCCAGTAGTCTGGGAGGCTGAGGCAGGATGACTGCAAGTTTGAGCCTAGCCTGGGCAACTTAGTGAGAGCCTGTCTCTAAATTAAAAAAAGAAAAAGGGGGGAGGGGCTGGTGTTGTAATATAGTGTGAAGGACCTGGGTTTAATTCCCAGTGTCAGTGACTGACTAAACTCAGGATGGCAAGGACTTAGTGTTTTCTGCACTCTATTCTGTTGAAGCCATCTTTCATTTCCCAGAGGACTTTTCCTAAGGAGGGTCTTTAGGAAGGAGGGTGGCCTTAAAGCTAGATACTGGCCTTTTCTTTGGATTGCTTGCTGTGTCCCAAGGATCAGATAGACACATACGTGACCTGCCAGATGGCACATGCTGCCTGGGCAGTTTTCCCTGGGAACAGTTTTCAGGGAAACAACAATAACAACCAACAGTGTACTGTTAGAAAGGGGAAATCCTGTGTATATATGCAAATGTTTCTTTGGTGATCTCAAAGCTGTTTTCCTAGATCCTTTAGAAGCAAGGGACTTCAGCTGGGAATCTGAATTTGTTTCTCTGTGTGTAAATATATACCAGTATAAGCGAGTATGTGTATTGTTCCCCCTTATAAAGGAAGCTTTTGCTGCTATTTTATTTTTCAACTGTTCAGCAAGAGAAGCCCCAGACAAAGAGAGCAACTGCATAGAACAGAGAAGGGTTTGCATTTTATGTTTCAATAAAGGTGATAGGCTAGTTGTATTCAGCAGAGAGAGGATGTTTTAGAATTTAATACCAGAGATACCCTACCTCCCTGTTTGGCATACCAACACTTTCCTAGGTGAAAGGTGGTCAGGCATAGTGATTTAAACAATGTTTTATTGGGGTGGTGGTGCAGATCTGTAATCCTAGCAGTCAGGAGGCTGAGGGGGGAGGATTGCTGTGAGATCCAGGCCAGGCTGGGCTACATAGTAAGTACAAGGCCTGTCTGAACAACACAGTGAGACCCTGTCTCAAAAAGACAAAAAAAAAAAAAGGTCATTTTTAAGTTTGTTGTTGTTTAACTTTTTAATTACTGCCTGTGATTCTGGGCAAGTCCTCTTTGTGCCTGTTAGCTCATCTTTAGAATGGAAATAATAATACTTAGCTCAGAGTTGATGTGAGAGCTGAACTAGGTGATAGACGTAAAGAATTTAGAGCATTTCCTAGCAGATAAATTGTATATAAGTGTTGTCTATCATTATTATCATTGAGTTCTTTGATATGAGAATCCAAGCAGTTACCCAGCATCTATAACTTCTCCATTTGCTTTTTCATTCAAAATAATGTATCCCATTGGCCGGGCATGGTGGCGCATGCCTGTAATTCCAGCACTTGGGAGGCTGAGGCAGGAGCCAGTTCGAGACCAGCCTGGGCTACAAAGTGAGCTCAAGGCCAGCCTCAACTGCATAGTAAGACTCTGTCTCAAAAGACCAAAAAACCCCCCAAACAAACAAACAAACAAAACCAAAATAATGCATCCCACTGACCTAGATTTTGTGGCAGTAAGTAGCTAATACTTCACTCTGGGCTATTGTAGCTTTCCACGGTAGTCCATGCTGTGTTCCTGAGAGGAGCAGGAAGGGAAGGGGAAGTGAGAAGAATTAAGATGTGTTATGTACACGCACCAGCTCCTCACAGTGAATATAATCATTATGTACTGCAGGCTGGGTGTGGTGGCACACGCCTGTAATCCCAGCGCTTGGGAGGCTGAGGCAGGAGGATCACTGGGAGTTTGAGGCCAGCCTGGTGAAGGCCAGCCTGAATTGGATAGTGAAACCCTATCTCAAAAAGACAAAAAAAAAAGTATTGCAAACACGTACAAAAAAACTGCTCTATGTATTTCTATTCAGTCTCAGAAAATTAAAGAGAAGAGTAGTTCATATATAGAGATGCAGTTTGGGTGAATCTAACTTAACAGATTCAAAACTAACAGAGACGTCTATTTGGAGTTTTTTTTTTTTTTTTTTGAAACAGGGTCTTGCTGTTGTAGCTTATACTAACCTTGAACTTAATATGTATCCCAGGCTGGCCTGGAACTCATAATTTCCAAAACGCAAAAGCAACCAACATGTCCTTCAATAAGTAACTGATAATAGCAGAATAAATTTGCTGTAATTATCCATGTGCAGGGGCTGGGGGTATAGCTCAGAGGCATAAGTGCCTGCCTGGCAAGCACAGGGTCCTGAGTTTGATCCCCTGTACCACACACACAAAAAAAGCTGAAGTCATTTGGAGATTGTCTTATGACATGTCAATAAAAATAAAAAAAAAATATCCATGTGCAGGTTTTTGTTTACACACATTTTTAATTCTTTGGGAAGATACCAACGAATAGGATTATAGGAATCATATGGAAAGTGCTCTAGTATATGTAATCTAATAACCTCTCCTATGTGTACTCCAGAAAAAAACACAGCCCATCTCTCCTGAATTTGACTGTGTAGCTTCAGATTGCTATTAAGTGATTTGTTTTAGGCTTCAGGTTATATTTGGTGTTCATGATTTGGTTTCCATCTGCTTCATTACACTGTCAGGATGAGAATGCAACTTGGTCTTATCTGGCCCCATCTAAAGCAGGCTTTTCAGAAACTTATAATGAGCTAAACCCATAGTTCTTTGAGAGGTGCAAACAAGGCAAGGCTACACCTAGATCTAAACATTATTTCTTCCCACAGCTCATGCATAGCTGAGCAGAGGAAAAATTGTGAGAAAAACAGAGTGTTACTTTGTTCATGTTTTTTAAAATATCTTTGAAGATGCTATTTTCTCTCAAAAATAAAAGATGTCAATAGGCAAAACAACTAGGCTCTAAAGTTGGGATTGGTGGAAACTGTAAAGGTTAGCTGCCCTTCTCAAAGAACCATGGGGTGTAGCTCAGAGGCAGTGTGCTTGTCTAGCATGCACAAGGCTCTGAGTTCAGTCCCTGCGCTAAGGAAAAAGGGAAATAAAGATCAAGCGGGAGCATCTGCCTAGTTGGTGGGCCTCATTTTATGCACCAGGGTTCTAGCTGCTAAGATGTGAGGAGGAAAATCTGGCCTGCTTGGTTTCTGTATTTAGCACTAATCGCCACTGAGACTGACACAACCGAAGACTCTGCCCATGTGGGAAGAGTGTGTGGGTGCTGGACAACAGCGATACAGAGGGCAAGTCTCTGCTGTGTCAGCCATGGGCTTGTGGAGGTGCTATGTGCGTTTTGCTACAGACTGGCTGTTCTTTCCTGAGGCCAAGGTCTGCTTATCAGAGTTAAACAGGACTTTCAGGCAGCACTCAAAATACAGGAATTTTCACACAAGGACCACTGGCTGTTTCTGATCCCCCCACACCTCAAAGAAACTGACTACTACAGAGGTAAGTGACCAGCAGAACCAGCCAGATGTTAGGTGAAATCTGAGAAGGGAACGTACAGATAATGGGCCTGCAGTGAAAACCCTCGCCAACTTCTGCTTAATTGATCCTCGGTGTGGTATTTTTAGACCTTGAACTTGCATGTCACGAGGCAGTGTTTCACGGCAACTTTATCCAGTTAACCATATGAAATAATTTCTTCTTGTGAGAGAGAGATAAAGAATTATTTGCCCCACGTGTTTTTGTCCTTCTCCCAGACTCTCTGTCTTAAGACTAGAGACCATATAGTTTTTAAATCTTCAATATCTAGTACTGTGCATGGCATACAATAGGCACTTTAAAAAAATACTTGAATGATTGACTGAATTTTCCTTAGTTGTCTTTTTCTAACACTGAATTTGTTCTTATGAAATAATGGGAATTTATAGTGTGTATGTTTGAAATATTTTATACTTTTTATAGATTACCATTGACATTCTCCCTGCCCTTGATATCACAGGTGTTCCAGGACTTGGGGACTGAAGTATTATCTGGAGCTGCCAAGGGCTACAACATCTGCCTTTTTGCCTATGGACAGACAGGCTCTGGGAAGACGTATACCATGCTGGGGACTCCAGTGAGTCTTAGCATTATCATGAGTCCCTCTGAAGGCCACACCAGACCTGTATCTTGTGTTGTCCTTGCCAGTGTGAAAAAACATGATTTCTGCAGTCAGGAAACTTCAGCAAAATTTTACTTGAGCCCTCTTCTATACTTAAAATGAGCTTTTCACTACTGTAATTGCAAGGTTAACTTTGAATAATTCATTCTTCTTAGATTCTGAAGAATTTTAGAATTTTATACATGTCTTAGACAAAGGAGTCCTTGTCAAACTGACTGAATTTGTCATATTATTTCCAAGTTCATCACTTGAAGTATCTTAACATTTCTGTTTGGAGTAGACCTAAACTGAATCTTTAGTGCTGACTGGGGCTGAGCATAGATGAGATTATTTATCCTAGTTCAAAGGCTGCATGTGTTAGATCTGTGTGTAAGAAGGAAGCAGGAGAATTAACTGAGGGCTGGGAACTGTCAAAAGTAAGTAGGGTTTAATGAAGGCCTTCTTTATCACTGAAAATTAGGAGGGAAGTATTCCATAAGAATACTTTGAGAACTGGGTATGGTGGCATATGCCAGCTCTCGGCTCTCAGGAGGCTGAGGCAGGAAGATCATGTTGAGTTTGAGATCAGCCTGGGTACATGCTCAAGTTCAAGGCTAGCTTGTACTACATAGGGAGACCTTGTCTCAAAAAAACAAAACAAAACAAAACAAAACAAACCATAAGAACTTCTTGATTTAGGTTCAGCAGTATCCTAGAGAGATGAACTTGCAGAGTGGGTAGCAAATGATACTATCCAGTGATGTTCTCTAGGACAGTATTCCTTCCAAAGGGTCATCCCACTACCTGGGGCCCCACTCATTGCTTCCTTTGTGCCTAGTTAGTGTGGTTTTGCATACTTGAAATTTAAAGAAGAAATTATTTCTCAAACCAAGGAGCATAAAGCCCCTAAACTGGATATAAAATGGAAAAAGAAGCTACTTTTCTCTAGATATATATTTTATAGCCCGCATGTCCTATAATCCTATAGGGCTTAGGGATAAGAGGTAGGGATCTGGAGGACACAGTGGTAAAGCAGGTTTATTCAAGGAGGTCGCCGTCATTGCATGAAGGCACCTGTCTGGGTTTGCCAGCCTCTCCACGCTTTGTGTTAGGGTGATCGTGCGCTCCTCATCAGTGCTTTCCTCTTGCAAGTGTTTTTCTTAGTATTTTTTGCAGAGAGGGTAGTGCTTTTTGAGGTAGGTTCTCACAATGTAGTTCAGGCTGGCCTTGAACTCACTCTGTAGCCCCAGGATGGCATTGAACTCTCAGCACTCCTCCTGCCTCAGCCTCCCCAGTGCTGGGATTACAGGTGTGTGCAACCATCTTTGCAAGTGTCTCTTGATAACATGGCACCTAGATTTATATACTTCAGCAAAGCCACCTCCTGTAGAAAGGCTAATGCAAAGGGCCACAGGCCCACCCTACATCCTGAGGGGATTTCTAGGGTATTGGGTTGGGGGCCACTGCTCAGGGTAGACAGTAATGCTTTCCTTTATTCTGTCCTCCAGGCTTCTGTTGGGCTGACACCACGGATATGTGAGGTATAGACTCTTGATTGGATTCTTTAAAGTAGGTCCTTTGTCTGCTCCCTTCAGTGAGATCCAACCTCTTTGGTCTGTGCAGGGTCTGTTCGTCAGAGAGGAAGACTGTACCTCATTACTTTCCTCCTGTAGGATAAAAGTGAGGTAAGAGCCCATCAAGCTCCCGGATCTGAAATGTTCCCTGTTTCTATTCCCAGTTTTAGCATGTTTAGCTGTCCTCTCTTCTTCCAGAGTCATCAGAAGGATAGAGAAAAGCCACAGCAGACAACTCCTGCATTACAGTCCTCCTGTCTCAGCCTCCCAGAGTGCTTAGATTACAGGCATGCACCACCATGCCCTGCTGGGACTGGACCTCTTAAACTTAGTTTTCTTCATTGTTTGATAGTGGCCCTTGAACTACCTTCACAGAATAATAGAATGATCACATTTAAAAGTCTGATCAGGCTACTGTCTGGTGACAGAATACCCTAAAAACTATACTGAAGTGGCCCTGGAGGGCCAGTCTTAAATCAGCATAGTCATCAAAGCCAGAATGGGTATGGTGACCACCAGTGCTCAAACCTATGGAAAAAGATGTTCGAGGGGGAGCCCTGGCTTGATTAAGATCTTAGATTGGCAGAGGTAGATCTTGAACAAGAATCTAGAACCTTCTAAAATTTTTAAAAAATAATTTAAAAACAAACTTAGACCCTTCCGATTATTAGCTTAGTAATTTTTTAAAAAATTCAATTGTATTGCATTTGTCTCTTTCTCTAGTTTCCTGGAAATCTATAATGAACGGGTACGGGATCTGTTGAAGCAGTCCGATCAACAAAAGTCCTATACCCTGAGGGTCAGGGAACATCCAGAGATGGGACCCTATGTACAAGGTGAGCTACTGTGTGCTGGAAGTCTGAGACAAAACTGGGGTGTGGGAAGCTGTCCTACTGTTCCCTAGTGCTTTCTACATGCGTGTAATTAATACTCAACCATGTTCTGGCTGTGTTCCAAACACTGGATGGAAAAGAAAAGGTCCTTCTCTTACCTGGTATGGGCAAGCTTACACTCAGAAACAGATAACAAATTGGAAGTTGGGATAGAACTTAATAAAAATATAAGTAGATTAAGTGATGGGAAAGAACCTTGGAAGGTGTAGGCAAGCCACCTGCTGGTGTTAAGGGAAGTATTGAGAGCTAAAGGCTGGGAAGGAGCCAGTCCCACAGGAGTGGCGCGGTGAGGGGAGCACGGAGGCCAGTGTGGCCAAAGCATGCTGAGTGGGGTAAAGTGGCCTAGAGCAGGTTGGATCTGCAGATGCCACAGCTGGCAGGTCTTGCCTGGTTCCTAGGTCAGCCAGTCTCCTTCATGGGGTACTTTCTCTTCCATGTATGGCCATGGTCAGGAGTGTGGTAGAGAGGGGTAGATGAGGGGCCTGGGGCGACTCTG
This sequence comes from Dinomys branickii, assembly GCA_004027595.1. Lineage (NCBI taxonomy): Eukaryota > Metazoa > Chordata > Mammalia > Rodentia > Dinomyidae > Dinomys > Dinomys branickii. Next base: position 1,886 of record PVLD010029180.1, on the reverse strand, counting down.
GTTTGCTTCTTCATCTGGCTTATTTTATTGTGAGGTCCTGCTATTACCTGTATTTCCCTGAAAATAAAACTGGGTCTTACATTATTTTTTGCTCCAAAAGACACAGTAGGCCTTATTTTCAGGGGTTGTCTTATTTTTCATGTATAAAGTCTACATTTATACATTTATTCATGTACAGAGATCTATATTTATTGAGATATAGACGTGTCATCATCTTCTGCAGCATCTTCGTAACTTCCCAAAGCCTGAATTCCAGCCTCAATTTCTTGCAGCTCCATTTCTTGTAGAACCATTGGCTCAAATCTCTCAAGCCCAGCAGTAGAGCTCTCCTTAAATGAGCACTTCCTGTCCATGCAGCTGCTCCTCCTGTGTTGGCAACACAGCTGTCAGTGATTTTATCCCATGCATTCTGCACCCAAGTCACGACTGCTTGTAGGCTGGGCTTCACAGAGTTTCTATTGAATCAAAAGTTAAGACTTACAAGATAGGAGTGGCAACAAAAATGATGACATTTAAGGATGATGGTCCACACAAAAGGGATGAAAAATTACAAGGACCAAAATTCAGAGCAAGCTTCTCTATTTTATATGAGTGCATTAAGTACATCTATTACAACACACAGTGTATTGAATTACGAGCATTCATAGTAGACACAGCCACATCCATTCATTACCAAGTGCACATGTTATTCATGCATTGTGTCTGCATTCTGATTGGTCATTTGGCAAGAAGTCTTAAGTTCATCTGTTTACACAGGTGTTTACCTCTTTAAAGGTACTCACTTGGGAATTTAAAAATGCTTAATTACAATTTATATTACCTGTTATTTTAAGTACTGTCAATAATTTTTATATTTAACTACGTACAGTATTAATGTTATTTTATCATTCAATATGTCTGTCATGTGTTGCAACAGACATACTGAAAGCATCTGTCTGTCTGATGATCTTCACTGGGCCTTATTTTTAGGGTAGAGCTTATAAAATCAGCGTCCTGAAAAATCATCCTAGGGTTTTTTTCGTTATGTCTTATTTTCAGGGAAATACAGTAAGTGGGAATAATTAGAGGGTTTTTTTTTTTTTGTTTTTTGTTCTTTGGGGGTTTTTTGGTACCAGGAATCAAACTCAGGACCCTGTGCTTGCCAGGCAGGCACTCTGCTGCTGAGCTACATACATCTCCGGTCCACAATTTAGGTTCTTTTGTGAAAGAAGTTTTTACCCTTTCATGACATAAGAAGTAACATAAATGTTATGTTCCTGTTCTCACAACAGCATGCTAATTTAAATCCTGACAAGGAGAGGGACATGAAAGACCATGAGCTTATCTCTTCTGGTCAGGCATAGCTAATAGATGACCCTGTGGGGTCAAATTTCTGATTCTGTCCATTTTCCCAAGTGTTCCATTATAAACAGCAGCTGGGAAACATCAAAAAATATTATTTTCTTTGCTAGGAACCAGTGTGAATTTCCTTTGGAAAACTCTGTAGCTACACATTTTTGTATAAAGCAGTACTTTGAAGGCAGGCCATGAATCAATGCTGTAGTGTCACAACTTATTTATTTATTTATTGGCGGTGGTGCTGCTGCTGATGGAATCCAGAGCTTCAGCACATGCTCAGCAAGTGTTCTACTGCTGAGTAACATCCCCAGCCCTTCTCTATTTTGAGACAGAATCTCACTCAGGTGTCCAGGCTGGCATTGAACTTGGAATCCTGCCTCTGAGTAGCTAGCATTACATGTTTGTACTGCAGTGCTGAGCTACAAGTTTTTTTCTTTGTAATCATTAATTTTACTAGTTATTTGAAAGCTTCTACTAAATATTAGTTTTTTCCCAGCTACAATTTTTTATATATTTTTTATGTATCTTTTTTCATTATTGAAGATTGA
>PVLD010029179.1:0-18404 GCA_004027595.1 Dinomys branickii | reverse complement strand
ATAAAAACCCTACAGAAAATTGGCATAGATGGAATTAACCTCAATCTGAAAAAAAGTCGTCTATGACAACCCAAGAGAAAACCTGATACTAAATAGACAAAACCAGAAAGCTTTCACTTTGAAATCAGGAACAAGACAAGAATATCCACTGTCACCACTATTCAACATAGTTCTGGAGACACTAGCCATAGCAATTAGAGAAGAGAGAGAAATAGAAGAAATAAAGATAGGAAAAGAAGAAGCGAAATGGTCTTTATTCTCAGATGACATGATACACTACATAGAAGACTCCAAAAGCTCCACCAAGAGACTCTTAGAATTAATCAGCAAATTCAGTAACATCACTGGATACAAAGTCAACACTCAGAAATCAATACCATTCCTATACACAAACAACAAACTTATTGAGTGAGAAATAAGGGAAACCATACCTTTCAAAATAGCATCCAAAAAAATTCAAAAACTTAGCAATAAACCTAACGAAAGAAGTAAAAGATTTGTACAGTGAAAATTACACTAGTTTCAAAAAAGAATCTGAAGAGAATTTTAAAAATGGAAAGATATTCCTCGCTCATGGATAGGAAGAACCAACACTGTGAAAGTGGCCATACTCTGAAAAGTATTACAACAACTTAATGCAATTCTAATATAAATACCATTAACATACCACACATATCTAGAGAAAATATTCCTAAAATTCATTTAGAAATAGAAGAGATCTAGAATGGCAAAAGCAATCCTGGACAACAAAGGAAAGGCAGGAGCCATCACAATCCCAGATTTAAAATTATACTACAAGGATACTGTGGTAAAATCAGCATGGTACTGGCAATGAACAACACCTGAGAATCAATGGAACATTTTAGAAGATGCAAAAACGACTACAAACACAATCACTCACATTATCTTTGACTTGGGAAAAATATGTGCACTGGTAGAAAGATAGCCTCTAGAATTAATGGTGTTGGAAAAACAGGCTTTCCACATGCCAAAGATCAAAACTAGACCCATGTCTATCACTATGCACTAAGCTAAAATCAAAATGGATCAAAGATCTAAATATTAGAACAGAAATACTAAATCTACTGGAAGAGAAAGTAAGTAGAAATCTTGAAGACATAGGGGTAGGGAGAGAGTTCATGAACAAAAACCAAACTGGACAGGAAATATTTTAAAGAATCAGCAACTGGAACCTCATCTCACTGAAATGTTTTTCCACATCCAAAGAAATCAATATCAGAGTGAAAACAAAATGCATGCATTTGGAAAAATATTTAGCCAACTCTTCTCTCAGACAAAGAACTCCACTCTAGAATATATAAAGAATTTTTAAAAGTCAGGTGCCCCAAATTCAAAGACCCAATACAAAAATGAGCATCAGAGATGAAAACCCACTTCTCACATGAAGAAATACAAATGACAAATAAACACATGAAAAAATGTTCAACATGTTCAGTCATTTGAGAAATGCTAACTGAAACAACACAGAGTTGCCATCTCACCGCAGAAAGAATGGCTATCATCAAGAAGTCAACTCATAACAAATGCTGGAGGGGCAGTGGGAAAAAAGGAACTCTTCTCCACCTTTGGTGGGAGTGTAGACTGGTGCAAGCACTGTGAAAATCATTCTGGAGATTCTTCTGTAAACTAGGATTAACTGTCCCATTCAATCCAGCTGTTCCACTCCAGGGTGTTTTTCCAGAAGAACTGAAAATCATCATGCCACAGTGATATATATGCACCCCTGTTTATAGCAGCACAATTTGTAATAGTTAAATCTTGGAAACAACCGAAATGTTCATCAACTAAGGAATGGATAAAAAAGGTGTGGTATTTTTATAAAATGGAGTATTACTCAGATGTAAAGAAAGATAAACTAGAGCCTTTTATAGGTAAATTGATGCAACTAGAGGCTACTCATAAGTGAAACAAATCAGATTCTCATGTTTCAACATCATATACACTTCCCACTATAAGAACCTAAAAGAGTAAATAAAAGCTGGAAGGTACAATAGATATTATGAAAGGGAAAAGAAACTGCTGAAATAAGAAGAAGCAACTGGGATAAAGGAAAGGAGAGGAAAAAGAAAGAAGGAAGAGGGAAAAAACATATAAACACACACACAGGATAGCTAGGATCATTGTACTACTAATATCTGTTGGTTGATTAAAAGGAACTGTTAATGTGTAATTGTGGATCAATCTTGCATGCCTATATATGGTAATCTGTGCATCCATTTTGAAAATGACATTATGTAATATAACAACCATTGTGACTATCCTATCACCCTGTTTTTAAATTCTGTATCCTTTTAATTGCTCTCTGCTGTTTTGTTTATATATTTTGTTTGTCATTTTGTTTTTTTACAATGAGAAACAAAATTTATATGTACATATAAGGTTAGCTGAAATAGATGCACTGCTGATGTTTGTGGTTTATTGAGAGCAACAGTCAATGGTTAAAATTTTCTTTTTTTCTTGACAAATGTTCCATGATTGAATTTAGTAATCAGAATGACTGTTCTGAAAACAATATGCAGTATAAGAACCACTGTTGAACTGTTACCATCTTGTGCAGTGAAGCTGTGTATCATTTCCAATACTTTTTCTCTTTTTAGAATTTTTATTATTTTTTACTAGCTACTGTCTTCGATTGTTTGATCAGTCTTACATTCTTATGTCTAGTGGACTGAGCAGCTTTCTAGAAGATACCAGTATGTAATATAGAAACCAGTGTAAATTTCTATCGTTTTGTTTTGAGGTCATGTAGTGATTTCACGTTTTTCATACCTTATTCCATAATTTGAGGTTTTCTTCTTTCCCTTTTTGAAGAGATTTTCTAGGGGTTTATCAATTTTATTTATTCTTTCAAAGAATCAGCTCTTAGATTCATTCATTCTTTGTTTTCTTTTCTTAGTGTTAATTGCATTAATTTCTGCTCTGATCTTTATGATTTCCTCTGTTTGGGTTTTGGGCTTCACTTGCTCTTTTTTTTCTAGAAACCTGAGGTGTAGGATTACATTGTTCATTAGTGCTTAATCTGTTTTCCTGATATTAGAATTCACTACTATAAATTTCTCTCTGAAGACTTCCTGCATTACATCTCTCAGGATCCAATAAGTTGTTTTTGCATTTTTTTGATTGTAGATATTGTTTAATTTCATTTCTGATTTCATCTGTGATCAATTGGTTGTTTAGAAGGGTGTTGTGCAATTTCCATGTGTTTGTTGATTTTTGCATTTGTTTTGTCAGTAATTTCCAATTTCATTGCATTATTGTCACATAATATGCATGGCTTAAATTCAATTCTTTTGCATTTACTTAAGCATGATCTATGGTTATTATATGGTCTATTTTAGAAAACAGCCATGTGCAACTTCAAACAATGTGTATTCTGATGTTGTTGGGTGGAACACACTGTAAGTCCATTTGTTGACAAGTTTGGTTCAGTTGTGTTCTTTTTGCTAATTTTTGTGTAATTCACCTATCTCTTTGTGACAATGAGGTGCTACGTTTACCTGTTGTGACTGTACCATCACATATTTGATCTTCCATGTCTATCAATATATCTTATATAGTTGTGTGCATCCAAATTTGGTGCCTATATATTTATGATTGGTATCTGTTCCTCTTCCATTTTTTCCTTAACAAGCATGTAGTGACCTTCTTTATCTCTTTTGATCATTCTTGGTTTAAAGGGCCATTGTCTACAAACAGAATAGCTGTGTTTTCTGCGGTCCTGTCATACGGAATTTTGTTGCCAACATATGACATTCAGACCATGAATTTCCTTTTGAGTTGCATACATTTCTTGTATACAGCATATTCTTGGATTTTGTTTTTGGATCTACTATGCTAGTCAATTTCTTTTGATTGGTGAATTGAGACCATATTCATTAATGGTATTAATTGATATGTTTTGGCTTATCTTTGTCATGTTATTTTTCCCTATTGATTACTTAATTTTCCTCTCTTTCTAATTGATTGACTTGCTCTGTGCTTTATTTCTGCTGTTATACTTGGAATTGTGGTCATTTTTCTCTCTGTCGTCATTTGTGTTTCTGTCTAGTATATCTTTCTGTTCTCTTTGTAAGGTTGGTTTTGTCGTCATAAATTTCTTTAGTTCTTCTTTTCATGGTAGCCTTTATTTTGCCATTAATTTTGAAATATAGTTTTGCAGTGTACACCAAACTGGGTTAGAAGTTGTTTTCCATGAGGACTTGAAATACTTCATTCCAAACACTTCTTGACTGTAGGGTTTGTGTTGAAAAGTCTGCCATGATTCTCATGGGCTTTCATTTACAGGTGATCCTTTTCTTTTCTCTAATTGCTTTTAATATTCTGTTGTTGTGCTGCATTTCTGGGATCTTTATTATTATATGTCAGGATGTAGACTTGACTTATTTGCGCTCTGTATGGCTCACTTAACTCTATGTCAGATTCCTTTCCCATTTGAGGGAAATTTTCTGCTATTACTTCTGCAAATGTTCATTGTATGGCATTTGTGCAGACTCCTACCTTTTTGTTGTAAGCTACCAGTCTTGTATTGTTTTTCTTGGTATCATCTTGCAATTGTTGAATTTTATTTCCTGGTTCTTGTTATTCTTCAGAGACCTTTCCTTTGAGAATCACTAGTTGCAATTCTATCTTCAAGATCTGAAAGTCTATCTTATGTTTTGTTAAAGTGGTTTTCTCATCTTTTGATGGAAATTTTAACTTCCTGCTCATACCTTTGAGTCTATTTCATGCATTCTTTTTTTAGCATAAGAACCAACTACCACATTTATTCAATACATTCCAAAAGGTATACCAATATCAACAAATAGCAAAAGATCAATAAGTGTAAGCGTATGCACCTAACTCTAATTCTTTCTTATACTATTCATTCAAGGTTTTCTTCATTTTCTACGCATCTCTATTTTTTAAATCTAATGTCAGGTTAAACAACCCCTAGTTACTGTGGCTTGATAAGGTCTGCAATCTCCCAAATGAGTGGATGGTGAAGGTTTCAATAAATGAGATAATTAAAATGATGTCAGGGCTCCAGGAGGATCCTACTCTCTTACAGCTTCCATATGCCCTGAGTTTGAACAATGACTTCGCTGGGCGGCCCATATTTATTTGGTTTACAAACAAAGGAAGGGTATACTCAAGGAAGTGTGGGAATATAAGTAGGAGCTTGAGAGAATTTTCCAAAATAGAAGTCAGTAGCACAATAATGTTAACCATCCTTATATACACACATACATAATTTTCACTTCTTTCTCTTTCTTTTCCCTCAGCCCTGTTGCTCTTTACTTTTGACCATTTTCTTTTTGTTTCACAGTGTCTATCATACCTCCTAACTTTTATTCACTCTTTCAGCTTCTTACGCTAGTGAGACAATACGTTGCTTACACATGAAGGTCCGGTTTATTTCACTTATGAGTATGGCCTCTAGTTGTGACCATTTATCTGGAAAAGTTTTTAGTTTATCTTTCTTTATAGCTGAGTAATATTCCATTATATAAAAGTATCACTATTATTTTATCCATTCCTCACTCGATGGAGATTTGGGGTGCTTCCACAATTTAGCAATTACAAATTGAAATGGTGTTTTCAGATCTTCTGGAAAATACCCAGAAGATGAATAGCTGGGTGGAATGTTACCTCTAGACCTAGTTTGCTGAGAGATCTCCAAACTGATTTCCACAGTGGTTTCACCAGTCTGCATTCCCAGCAGCAGAGGAGAAGAGTTCCTATTTCTCCACAGCCTCGCCAGCATTTTTTGGTTGCTTTCTTAATGATAGGCATTCCTACCTGTGGGAGATGAAATCTCAACGTTTTAATTTTCATTACACAAATGACTAATGATGTCGAACATTTTCTCACGTATTTATTTACATTTGTATTTCTTTATCTGAGAAGTGTTTATTCATCTCAGCTGCCCATTTTTGGATTATTTCTTTGAATCGGGGGGGCTGATGTTTTTTAATTCTTTCTATGTTCTAGATAGAAGACATTCTTCTGACAGACAGTCAGCTAAAATTTTTGCCGAATTTGTGGGTTTTCTTTTCAGTCTGCTGCTACACATTTCCTTAGATGTATAGAAACTTTTCAGTACCGTGAGATCCCAGTTGTTGATTCTTTGAAGTATTTGCCATGTAGTTTGGTTTTGTTTATGAACTCTCTGCCCACGCCGTAGGTTTTTTTTTTTTTTTTTTTTTTTTTTTTTTTTTTTTTTTTTTGCGGTACTGGGGATCGAACTCAGGACCCTGCGCTTGCTAGGCAGGTGCTTATTCCACTGAGCTATATCCCCAGCCCCCACCCCGTAGGTCTTGAGTCTGTTTCTGTCCAGGGTGAACAGGTCCTGAGAATGAAGTACCCACAGATGAAAAGAAAAGTAAGAGGAAAAAGAAATACAAGAGAGACAAAATTCTGGGATCGGGGGGCTTACAGCCCTTTGGATTGCAGCCTCAAATACCATTTTCAGTTACCTTTTATTGACAAAGAACAAAGGAGGCAGCTGGGCAAATGGGAGGATATCAACCACTTTAGCAAGGACAATACAACTCAATTATCATAGGCATGAGACTAGATTGGTTAGACATCATGTTACCATTCCTTCCAGCATGTAACAGCAGAGCATTTAGTGTTGACCCCGGACCTTATAATGCTTTTGCTAGACTTCCTCCAGAACCCAACAGTCATGGCTTGGTCAGGCCTGAGGCAATACATTGAAAATGTCGTTCTATACACTACTATGTCTTCAACATTTTACCTACTTTCTCTTCCAAAAGATTTAGCGTTTCTGTTTTAAAATTGAGATCTGTGATCCAATTTGACTTGAGTTTGGTGGATGGCGATAGACTTGGGTCTGTTTTCTGTCTTTGGCACGTGGCAAGCCAGTTTTTCCAGCACAATTTACTAAACCAGCTGTTGTTCTTCCAGGGAGAATGTTTGGCCCCTTTGTCAAAGATTAGGTGGCTGTGTGTGTTTGTGGTTGTAGCTGTGCTTCCAGTCTTTTCTGTGGATCCTGTGGTCTGTTTTTCTGCCTGTACCATGTTGATTTTATGACAGTGGCTTTGCAGTATAATTTCACTTCAGGATTTGTGATTTCACCTGACTTGTCCTTGTTGCTTCTGTGATTCTGGGTGTCTTCTAGTTCCTCATGAATTTAATGATTGTTTTCTCTAGATCTGTGAGGTATGCTAACTGTAGGAGGGAGTGCCTGTTTCCATACCCACCAGCAGCAAGGTCCCCCACACAAGCCCCAGGAGCCCACACCACTCACACAAAGCAATCCAGGGCACAGGCTGGGTGCTGGCTGCCATCCACCAGCTTAGGACATCAGGGTCCCCCACGCCATTGTTACCACGGTCCAGCTCCCATAGGTTGTGGCAGGCCAGCAGGACCAAGGTCAGGTTGCTACAGTTCTTGTTGGTCAAGTTACAGTCCACCAGCTTGTGTGGAGAGAAGGCAGGGATAGGACAAGACAAGCTGATGGACTGGCCTGTGCGCCCACCACACCATGGGTTGGTGAAAGTACAGAGCCTCAGTCCCACATACTCTGAAATATGCCTGCGTGAAACAAGTCAGGACTGCATGGGGCCTATTCTTCAGTTCAAGCTGTCTCTTGGTCCTTTATAGTACCCTCATCACCCAGGTGCTATCCCTGCTAAAGATGGGAAAGGCAAGGACATAGTACACCTTACCTCGCCCACAGCCAGAGCCTGTCTGAGCTAAGGCAAAGGACAGTATAGGGCACATGCGGGTGGCAGGCAGTCTCCACAGGAAGAATGGTGGGCAGGCCCAGCACCCACTCCCACAAGGGCAAGACCCAGGCGGCCCTGGCACCAGATGCTGGTGTGGAGCCACAACCACTCTGTCTCCAAGATGGAGATGGGAGCCAGGACCTCTTCCCTCGAGAGCAGTGATGCTCCTTTCCTACCTGGCTGTGAGGGTCCCACAGCCTTTGCAGCAGGGATCATGACCATTGGGGAGGAAACTACAAGGCCCAGGCTGCCCAGTCCAACCCTTCCTGATGCCCGGGATGCCAGCACCAAGCAGAGCCACCATCAAGAGGCACAGCGTGACAGCAGCAAAGAACTAACACCCAAGAGCAGAAAGGAAAAGTTTGAGAGACTGGTTGGAAAATGAGAAGTTCCCAAGCAAAAAATAAAACCTGGAAGAGACAAAAGGAGGGAGAAGAGCGCACTGCAGGGTCAATCCCTGAGCCCCAAGGGCAGAGTCCCGGCCACCAGGAGGAAGGGGTGAGACAAAGGACAAAGAGCACACACCAAAGACAAGGCCCACCAAAACCAAGCACACCCAGCCCAGAACACAGGGCCAAATCTGTAACAGCCACCAGGGGGCGCACGGATCCATGACAACAGAGCTTCCCTGGAGCCAAAGAGCCACAGCAGAGAGGAGGCCCAGACCCCTGCACACGGTTGTCACCCAGACTCTTCTCACCCAACCGCAGCTCTGTGAGAAACTTGTCCTGGGCCCGCACCGCCCGGAAGTAGGGGCACAAGTGGCCGTTAAGCTGCATTCCTTAACCCTGTGGGACAGAGAGCACAGGTCCTGGCTGACCAGGGCTGGGACTGGAACTCCCCCCAGCACCCTGTCTTCAGGATTCACCCTTGTTGCCCAGGTCCCAGTGGGCCCACCCCTCCTGTGCCCCCAACTTCTCTCCACGCCGTGCTGTGGTCCCCTTGGCACTCTGCAATCTCTGTGTTGATCCCACTGTCCTGAAAAAGGGTCCAGCTGCAGCCCAGTCCCTCGCCCTCACCACAGACACTCCAGCTGTCAGGGGGGCTCCTGCAGAGCCTCGCACAGGAGCCCGACACTCTCATAGCCGAGGCTATTGAGCATCAGACTGAGCGCCTTCAGGCTCTGCTTGGCCCTGAGGACCTGGGACGGGTCCCTGCAGCCCTCTGCGGTGATGTCACACTCCCAGAGCCTGCAAGACATTGACTTTCACTGAGCAAGGCCCAAGACAAGACAGGGTCTCTCACTGTCATCACCCCATCTGGGTGCCAACTCCCCACAGCCTCCTGAGCCTGCAGCTGGGTTGTAGAAGCCATGAGCACAGCACTGCAACACCTGCATCACCCAGCCTGCTGTTGCCCAAGTCCACATCATGCAGGGAAGGCTTGGTAGCCATAACATCACAAAGATCCTTACATTTGGCTGCCATGACACCACAGGTCTCTAACCTGGAGACAGTGCCATGTCTGAGGGGTACTGTGATCTCCCAGCTCCACCCCTCTATTCCTGAGGCCCAGCGCATACCAGAGTGTCTCCAATGGACAGGCAGAGTCCCTCAGGCCCCTGAGGAGCATGCACATGCCTGCCTCATGGATGTTGTTATTGCTCATGACCAGCTCCTTGATGTTGGACTCGGCCTTCAGCATGGAGGCCGGAGGCTCCCAGCTGGCATCCGAGAGGTTGCTGTACTCCAGCCTGGGGGCAGGCAGGGTTTAAGCCTACCCCACAGCCTCAGGAAGTCAGGGAAGTGCAAGACCTGTGCTTTCCTCACCCATCCCTCCTTGGCCTCTTCCCTCTCCTACCTGAAGCCAGGCCTGAAGTCAGAGACCATGAGTACCCAGAGCCTCCAGACATACTGGACATTCCTTCAGGAAATGCTCTGAAAGCGCAGCTCATAGTCTGAGACATCCCCAGACCCAACAGAAAGAAACTAGCCCATGAGTGGGGCCGCCTGTGCTGGGCTGTGTCACCCAGGTGTCCCCTGAGCCATACCAGGCCCAGTTGGCAGCCCCTTGACAAGGGGACACACAGAACTCTGGGGAAGGGACAATACAAGGGCCCTAGGACCCCACATGCCCCTCAATGCTCTGGTGGACACAGGGCCAAAGCTGTGCATGTACCCTGCTGGGGACCAAGTAGGGCTCTTGGGAGCCCAGAGGTCCCTCAGGGCATAGACTCAGTGCAGCTTCTTCAGGTGGCACAGGGCCTCCAGAAGTCCTTTGGAGAGCAGCCGCAGGCCCTCATTCCGCAGTGAGTTTCCGCTGAGGCACAGCTCCCGCAGAGTGGACATGGAGGGCAGCATGCTTGGCAGGACCCCACAGCCAGTCTCTGTCAAGCCACAGTACTGCAGGCTGGGGCACAAGATTCTCAGTGGCCCCCACAACCACCAGGTGCCAAAAAGAACATGGTGCCCCACTCCTCTGAGCAGCACACTGAGTCTCCAGGCTGAGGCAGAAAGGGGTTAGGGGATGTAGGCCAGACCAAGTCTTGCATAAGGCCAGAGGGTTCTCTGTCCCCACATGGCAGCCACCTCACCTATGTACCTCTGGCTGGAGAAGTGGGTGCCTGTGGATGCCTGCATCATACCATGCAGACACCTGCAGCACCTCGCAGCTCTCCTCACCACCCAGTAGCTGCCCAGCAGGCTCTGCCAGGCCTCACCTGAGACTCTGGATTTTGCATGTGGGGCTCTGCAGGCCCTGAAGCACAGGGTGCATACCAGCGTCCCCCACCTCACTGCTCTTCAGACTGAGCTCTGTCAGGCTGGGGATGGCCTGCTGTGCAGAACTGATGTCTCTGCACTGGCCCTCAGTGAGTCCACAGTCCTCCAGCCTGGGGACAGAAGCTCAGGGTCTTGGTGGGTCTGTGCCAGCCTCAGGCGGAGTGGTCCTCTCATACCTCAGGCCGGGGCCCATCAGCAGCCCCGCAGATCAGAGGGTGACTCTAATGATGACACTTAAATTGCAACACAGAAGAGAGCAACAATGTACAAGTGTGGTTTGTCATGTTCGTGTCTCTCATGGAACACAGGCAACAATGGGTCCTGTGTGTCTGCAGGGAGGGACAGACCTGTGTTAGGTGATGACCATGAGGCTGCACTCTCAGAGTGACAGCAGGTCTGGGGCACACAGGGGCCGAGAGTTCCCGGTGGGTACAGAACACAGCCCCAGGCTGTATCTCAAATCCACTGTAATTACATGAATAAGCGAACCAGCGTAGGTGGGAGGAAAGCCAGGTCTTACCGCAGAAGAATGAGGGTTGAGAAAGTGGAAAGAATGAAGTGATGACAAAATGCACTGCCACGATGACTTCAGATAGAGCTGCCAAGCAGGCTGACACCACTGGCAGAACTGAGCAGAAAGAGGGCTGAGCTCAGGTCTTCACAGACCACCCTGGATGCATGTCACTGAGAGGGAGTCATAACCCAGGGAGGAGCCAGAAGCTGTGGTGACCACAAAGTACCACCCACCCCAGGACATGATGTGCCAGACAGAACTCACAGCAGCTCCATGTTCCTGCCAGAAGTGGGCAACCATCATGAGAAGGGCCCAGACAAGCCCAGAGGGACAGAGCAGGACATCTAGAACCAGAGTCAAGTCACAGGGACCCTTGCAGGGCAGGGAAAGGGCAGAGGGCAAAGCTGGCAACTGAGACGAGCTGGGCTGCACAAGCATCTTCACAAGATGGTCACCAGTGGAGGCTGATGGAGGCCCAGGGGACACACGTGGCCTTCCTGACTGCTGCAGAGCTACAAACACCAGGTACAGAATCAAAAGGGAAAAGTCGACTGAACAAGCTCTGTGTCTCACCCAAGGGCTGAGGTACCCTGGGCTTGTGAGCACCTGGGCTCAGAGTCCGTCCTGACTCCACCCCCAGCCAGAGCTGGGCAGGACAGGCACGGTCTCCACAGCAGCACCTGGGAACCTCATGCCTCATCCTGCTGCTGGCTCCAGAGCAGGAAAGAGGCCAAGAAGCAGGGACCAGGCTTCAGGCTGCACAGCTGACCCTGCCACTCCTTCTGCCTCTAGACCACTCTGCGGAGCTGGCAGTGGCTTTTACATAGGTACACAGATGTGCGTATACACAAACACAATGCATGTATACACACCACTACATATAAACATGTATATACACATGCACATATAAACATGCATGCACAGGCATATAACATGCAATTTACAGGTGCATGTGTATGAACAAGCAGATGATGGCCCATTTGATCATTCAGTTTTTCTCCTCCCTCATCTCCATTGCCCTACCATTCAATCATTCATCTTCCCTGTGATAATAACTGTACTGCTGCGTTTATCTATACCCCTGGACTCTCGCCTTGGGAAGACATATAGCTGCCTCAGACTATACTATAACATACATGGGTGTATACAATCTGCCATGGTCGGAGGTGGAAAAGCACATATGCTCACAGCGGACTGCCCAGCTCCACCCCATCGCCATGTTATGGGTGGGGGCAGGACCAGTCCGTGAGGTGTCCTCAGTGGGGCCCTCAGCAGAGCAGCCACAGGGCCCACAACAGACCAGCCACGGGGCCCTCAGCAGAGCAGCCGCGGGGCCCTCAGCGGAGCAGCCACGGGGCACTCAGCGGAGCAGCCGCGGGGCCCAAAGCAGAGCAGCCGCGGGGCCCACAACGGAGTGGCCACGGGGACCACAGCGGAGCGGCCGCGGGGCCCAAAGCGGAGCGGCCGCAGGGCCCACAGCGGAGCGGCTGCGGAGCCCACAGTGGTGGAGCAGCCGCGGGGCCCACAGCGGAGCAGCCACGGGGCCCACTGCGGAGCAGCCGCCAGGGCCCACTGCGGAGCAGCTGTGGGGCCTACTGTGGAGCAGCTGCCAGGGCCCAATGTGGAGCAGCTGCGGGGCCCACTGCCACCAGGGCCCACTGTGGAGCAGCAACCAGGGCCCACTGCGGAGCAGCTGTGGGGCCCACAGCAGAGCAGCCACCAGAGCCCACAGCAGAGCAGCCACGGAGCCCACAGTGGAGCAGCCACCAGGGCCCACTGCAGAGCAGCTCTGGGGCCAACTGCGGAGCAGCTGTGGGTCCCACAGCAGAGCAGCCACCAGAGCCCACAGCAGAGCAGCCACGGAGCCCACAGTGGAGCAGCCACCAGGGCCCGCTGCAGAGCAGCTCTGGGGCCAACTGCGGAGCAGCTGTGGTCCCACAGCAGATCAGCCACCAGAGCCCACAGCAGAGCAGCCACGGAGCCCACAGTGGAGCAGCCACCAGGGCCCACTGCAGAGCAGCTCTGGGGCCAACTGCGGAGCAGCCGCCAGGGCCCACTGTGGAGCAGCCGTGGGGCCCAGAGTGGAGCAGCCGCCAGGGCCCACTGCAGAGCAGCTGTGCGGCCCACTGTGGAGCAGCCTCCAGGGCCCACAGCGGAGCAGCCACCAGAGCCCACAGCAGAGCAGCCGCGGGGCCCACAGCAGAGCAGCTGCCAGGGCCCACCCACAGTGGAGCAACCGCAGGGTCCACTGCAGAGAAGCCGCCAGGGCCCACTGTGGAGCAGTTGTGGGGCCCACAGCAGAGCAGATGCCAGGGCACACAGCGGAGCAGCTTCGGGGCTCACTGTGGAGCAGCTGCCAGGGCCCACTGCAGAGCAGCTGCGGGGCCCACAGCAGAGCAGCTGTGGGGTCATGCAAGGTTTATATGTGCAAGCTGTAAGGAAACCCTCTTGGTGCACACATTAATAGTTTGGGGTGAGTCCTGAAGACCGTGGATTCATCCCATTTTTGCCAGGAACAGGCTGTGCTTGCTCAAGCCGCCGAGACTCCAGGTCCTCCCAGAGAGAGTTCAGGGTGGGAGCTGAGCCCCGGCAACCCAGCTCGTGCTTCCTGCCTGATGTTGGAGTGAGAAAGGTGTGGAGCCACGTGATCCACCTCCATCTGCATCTCCCTCCTGTTGCGGTGCTGGAGCCCCCGTCCGCTCCTCGGCCAGATCCCTGTGAGCCACCACAGCTCACCGCCGAGGTTCCCCGCTGCTCTCCGTCCGTAACTGCTCACCCAGCTGAAAGGCTGGGGGCCACCATCTCGAGGCAGGCGCAGAGCCGGGCATGTTGCGCTGTGTACTAGTTGCATTGATTCTCTCCAGGCGCTGATGAGGAAGGTTGCTGCAGGGTGGGGACTCTGCCTCAGTGGCTGTTGCAACCTCTCACTCTCACACTGGGTCCGACAACTGCCACCGACTGCCACCGCCTCCCCTGCAGGCTGTGCCCTCCTCTCCAGCCATGCACCAGCTCTCGGAACTCCGCTCTCCTCCAGCCGAGCCGGGAGGCCTCCAAAGCCGAAGCCCTGATTGCCAGAATGAGGGCACGGGCCATGGGCGTGCCCCGAGTGGTGACCTCCTCCCTCCTCTCCCTCCGACTGCACCACGGCAGATCTCCGATCCTTTCCTCCAGCAGAGGATTTGCTCAGTCTTTCCGAGGGCTTCAACTCCCATCTCAGATCCCTCCTGAGTTCAGGACACCCACCTCCCTCCCTTCTGTCCTTTGGCTGAGTGGCATCCCTCTGGAAGGTTCTCTCTGTTGCCTATCTGGTTGCCATCTTGAAGTTCTCTCATAAAATTTATTTAGTTATTTGTTACTTTCTAATGAATTAACCATTACACTTCTGAAGTTCTGAAATGGCCAACAGACCATAGAAAGATACCACTTTAGGCTCCTGCGTGAAACCAACAGCTACAGAAAACTGCTGGCCTTGATTCAGGGCTATATATTTGCCTTTCTGAGTCTGATTTATTTTGTTCATCATGATCTCCAGTTCCATTTTCCTGCAAATGACATAATGTTTTTTTTTAAAGCTAAATAATACACCCTTGTGTATATGGACGCATTTTCTGTGGATGGACACCTAGGCCACTTCCATATCTTTTTTTTTTTGGTTCCATATCTTGACTATGGTAAATTTTGCTGCAATACACATGGCGATGCAGCATCCCTGTAGTATGCTGCCTAATTCTTTCCAGTGTGTACCAAGGAATGGTATAGCTGGGCTCTATAACAGCTCTGTCTTTAGTTTTTTGAGGGAATTCTGCACTGATTTCCATAGTGGCAGGACAGAGCAGATATATCCCTTTCAAAAGCTGCCTCTTCAGTTGAAATGTAAGGTCCATGTAGGTAACTGCAACAGGTGTGCACGCACGATGCAAAGAGAGACAGCAGCTGGCAGGATGTTCCCATTTTGGCAGCAGCCCTGAAGGTTAGAGAAGTAGGAAGAAACTCAGCTATACTCTCAATACCTTTCTAAAGGTGCAGCCCACCATGATGGAGGAAGCTGAGAAAGGGCCCTGTGCACATGCTGAGAGACCAGACGGCTTCAAACCAAGTGTCCTATCGGCACAGTGCCATCCTCCAACACAGGCATTCTGGGACAGGGCCAACATAACCTGCTTTTGAAAAACAAAATGAGTTTTCACTCCTTGTTCTGTCTTACAAGTAATACAGATTCATTATATAATACTTGAAAATACAGATAAAATAATAACCTATAACCCTACATCCCAGAGGGTTACCTTATTGATACTGTGATTGTTATTACTAACACTCTTCCTAGACCAGGGACACCTAAAATAAATGTAATGTGGGCAACAAGCATGATGTGTCTAAAAACAAGATATGTTAAAAGAAACAGCCTTACAAACATCAAGCAGAGGGGCTGCGGATACAGCTCAGTGGAATAAGCACCTGCCTGGTAAATAGCAGGTCCTGAGTTCAATCCCTGGTCCCACAAAAAAAAAAAAAAAAAGACGAGCAGGGCTCAGGGTTACACCTCTTGCTTAGCATGTTTGACCCCTCAGAGTACACAGTGAAACTTACCTGTAGTCCCAGCTACACAGGAGGCTGAGGAGGGAAGGTTTGCATCTTGAGGCAGCAAGACTCTGCCTCAAAAAATAAAACCCACAACCTCAAATGCTTGTTAATGATAAGTATTTACTTATGCCAATATGTCAGAATAAATTTTCACATGAAATCTGTATTTTTAAATTTGTAACAATTTCATAATATGTTCGTGCTCACTGCTCCAATACCCCGTGTGTGTTTACCCTCAGCTCAGCTAAGCCATTTTTCAGAGCTGGCCCATGCTCGCCTCACCTGAACTCACAGCCCTATGCACGTGGCAGAAATTCTTGTTTTTACATGCAGGGGATCCATTAAATTGTCATAGTTTAGGGAAGTAGACACAGGTGAGCTAAATGAACAGAAACGTGCACTGAAGCTCAGGGGTTGCTGGCGAACGTACCTGGAACCACTGCGCTTAGGCTCGAGCGCGCCCTCTGGTGCTGCTAGCTGGTAGCGCTCTCAGATTAGGCTGGCGAGAAACAAGGAGAGCATGCACAGATGCCAGAGGGAACCAGGAAACCAGAAAGACCGCGTGGAAAATCGCCGAGGTCTCTCAGACCCCACAGGGGTCTGCTTTCAGGAACTGGCCTCGGCCCTGAGTCCTACAGGGGTGCGTGACGTGGAGAAATGCAGAGAACTGCAGAAAAACAGACCTGACCTCCCGTGCCAAGGCTGTTTATGGTAAAACATCACTTTCCTCAAAAACTTACATCTTTTCAGATAAGACTGATACACATTTTGGCTGGACAGGTTGTCCCACACCTGTCATCCCAGCAGCCAGCAAGCTGAGGCAGGAGGATCACCAGGAGTGTGAGGCCAGCCTGGACTGCACAGTGACACCCTGTCTCAATCAGAAATAAGAACGATATACATTCCAGAGGAAATTTTTAGAACACGTGCAACAGTACCAATAAGAAAAGGAAAAGTCAACCATAATCCTGTTCATCAGAATCTGTATGGGCATATATACACCTGAGCTTTACTACTGAGTTTTTCAAACATACAAAAAATATTTTCGGGCTGGGCATATAGCTCAGCAGCACAGCACCTACCTGGCAAGTGTAAGGTCCTCAGTTTGATTCCGATACCAAAAAAATTTTTTTAAATAATGAGCTCCTGCTGTGCCTCCCTTTTTGCTCTCGCTGCTTTTGCTGTTGTCTGCTGCTGTGACCTGTGGCTCTTGGCCATGTGCCACTCTGTCTTGGAGCCAGCTGAGTATGGCCTACATTCTCCACAAACTGTGAACTGAATAAACCCTTCCTTCCTTAAAAATAATTAATTAGTTAAATAAAATAAAAATAACAAGCTCTATGACTCACTTCCAACCTGAAAAATGAGCCAAACCCCTGAGGAGCCCCCTGGGTCCATCCTGTCCTCCTCCAGATCCTACACTGACCTACACTTAATCTCTATTACTCCTATATTTTCCTTCCAATGTTGTGATATGCGTGTGTATTTCAGAATAATACAGACCTGGGTCCTATAGTTTGAACAATGTATAAACATGTTCCTCTTCCCATGAGTTCCTTCTCCTAATGAATAAAATTTGGGGTGAAATTGTCTATGTTGATAGAACAATATTTATTCTTTGGACAGCAGTGGAGTATTCTACAGCATAAGTAAATCAACATTTATTTATTTGTCTGTGTTCTCATGGGTCCGATTTTTCCTTTCTGCTGCAATGGCACTGCTACAAACACGTACTTTGGCCAGGCATGGTGGCACTTGCTTGTAATCCCAGTACTGGGGAGGCTGAAGGCCTGCATTACAAATGGACACTCTGTCTCAAAACACAAAAAAAGCAAGTCCTA
This sequence comes from Dinomys branickii, assembly GCA_004027595.1. Taxonomy (NCBI): domain Eukaryota; kingdom Metazoa; phylum Chordata; class Mammalia; order Rodentia; family Dinomyidae; genus Dinomys; species Dinomys branickii. The sequence continues at coordinate 994 of PVLD010029179.1, read as the reverse complement.
AGATTATGCATAGCTCCATATCCTCAACAATCTTGGGCAGTCTCCATCTTAAGAATATAAAAGAAAGCCAGGCGTGGTGGCACATACCTGAAATCCCAGCACTCGGGAGGCTGAGGCAGGAGGATGTAAGTTTGAGGCCAGCCTGGCCTACATAGGAGACCCTGTCTCAAAAAGACCAGAAATACACACACACACACACACACACACACACACACACATATATATATATATATATATATATATATATATATATATATAAAGTGAATCCAGGCATGGTGGCTCATGCCTGTAACCCAAGAACTCAGGAAGGTGAGGCAGGAGGATTGTTGAGGAAGGGGGGTCAGTGTGAGTATGAGGCCAGTCTGGGCTAAAAAGTGTATTGAAGGGCAGGCAACACTATACAACAAGACACTTTCAAAAAAAATAAAGAGAACATAAAATGCTGTCGCCTGGGAGAGAAGAAGGGAAGGACAAAAAAAGGAAGAGAAGGAGAAAGAAGGGAAGGAAAGAGAAATGGCTCGGAAACAATTAGCAAAGGCAGAGAGCAGAGCCCGTCAGCCAACACCCAGGTGGTGTCTACAGACCCCTCCCCGCACAGTGGAAGGCCCAGCACTGGAAGAGCATGCTGAGCACCCAACGACATTAGGCCAGCAATCACTAATGGAAAGACAAATAACTTTCCCTAAACAGTTGGAGATTCGCCAATTCACAGCGTCAAAGGGTAGCCATGTGTCGTGGCACACACCTAGGATCCCCGCAGTTGAGAAGCTGAGGCATCTGGGCATGGTGGCGCATGCCTATAATAAAGCACTTGGAAGGCTGAGGTAGGAGGATCGTTGCAAGTTCGGGAGAAGCCCGGGTTACAAAGGGAGCTCAAGGCCAGCCTGAACTGCATAGCAAGACCCTGCCTCAGAAAGATGAAAAAAAGAAAAGCTGAGGCAGGAGGATGGCCTCGAGTTCTTGGCCAGCCCAAACTAACATAATGAGACCCTGT
>PVLD010029178.1:0-18409 GCA_004027595.1 Dinomys branickii | reverse complement strand
TACTCCCTACCGAGTGACCTGGGTGAGGTGTGTAAGACCGCTCCCCCGCCCTCCCAGGGTTCCCTGCAGGTATAGGGATGGATCTCCTCCCCCACTCGGTGATCTGGTCGCGAGCGCAGATAGCTCACCAGTTTTCGGAGTCCCTGCAGGCAGGAAGGTTCCAAGGTGCCAGTTTTTTGTGCTATGCTCGCGATCCGCCGCTCGCAGCCTCTTGTTTCCTCGCGCTCTCCGGGTCTGGGGGAGGGAGCGGGATGCTCCGCTCCTATGCTCCTCGCACCGCCCTGGCCACGGACCACAGGCTGCCAAGGATCTAGGCTGCGCCGCCTGCCCGATGCACATGAAATGTGAGACTGCCGGGTGTTGCCGCTGCTAAAAAGCCGATCTCTGTCGGGAGTCGCCGGAAAGCTGTGCCGGCTCGGGAGGCGGAAGGGACCGAGCTGGCTATGCCCCCAGGGCGCTCGGACCCAGCCAAGCCCCCTCCCCGTGCGGAGGTCTCTGGCTCCCAGCGTTTGGGGCTTTCTGCGCAGCCTGCCCGATGCGCGCGAAATGTGGGACTGCCGGGCGTTGCCGCTGCTAAAAAGCTGATCCAGTAACTGTAATTGTATAAAGCATGAACTTTATTCCAAACATCACTTTCAAAATAAAAGATCTACTCATGAACAGTAACAACTACTTAAGAACAAGGCATGCCACTGGTTTTAAAATCTGTCAGTAATAAGTTAGTAGTAACTCAGTTTTTTGCTCACATAATGTGTTGCTGTGTTCCCTTCATGCCAATTAGTAATAGAAGCATATGACATATTATGACAAAGGACACTTGAAAGAGAGTTGGCCAAAAAGATAAAAGTGCAATGAAAAATAACACTGGAAGTGAAATTTGAATCAAACATATTCAAGACCTCACTGAGTAGAATGTTGACACTGTCATCCTTCAAAAACTCTAGACACTCAGCCAGAGGAACTTAGACAAGGTGAACAACTTACCAGCATGAACAAGAAAAGCATTTGTGACAAAAAGATGAAGATGTCTCAGAAGAAGTGATGCCAAGAAAGTTTTCACATTAAAGAAACTGTAAGATATTTCATGACATTGAAAGCACAAAGGATAGAGTGTTGGAAGCTGGTCCAAACAGAGAGGAGTGTGACAATTCACCAAGGCACAGAAAGATGTTCACCCCATATGTTAAGTTATATGACAAGAAGGAAAAGGCAAGTACTGTTAAAACTATTTTTGATAAGGTTTTTAAAAAAAGAAATAATACACTTTGGTTCTCAGTGTTTCTAATGTTTAAATTACAGTGTTATAAATAAGTTCAGTTTTGCTGGATTTTTTTTTCTCATTTTGCCATACATTTTCAATCAACAGAGAGGATTTAAAAAGATACTTTTAATTTATTTTTAACTGATAAACACATAAAACTGTACATGTTAATGAGTAGGATACTTGTACACATTGTGGAATGTTTCAACCAAGTTAAACATATCTACCTCCTTGAACATTTATCATCTCTCTATGGTGAAAATTTTCAAAAATCCTTTCTTCTAACTCTTCAAAATATACAGGACATTACTGTAGTCTACAGTCACTTCACTTTGCAGTGCCTCACCTGGACTTCTTGCTTCTATCAAACTGGAACTTTGTACCCACTGATCAGCTTTCTCTGCCCTTCCTCCTCCCAACTCTCCCTGGCCTCTGGTAACCACCCTATCCTTAAAGGACAACCATATTAAAACCATGGCACCTGGTAATTCTATTTTCAGTTTTTTTAGGACTCTCCATACTGCTTTCCATAATGTCTGTAGGAATTTGTGTCCATTGGTGCAGGCTTTCACCCCCTTTTCTCCACGTCCTCACCACTGCTGGCACCTTTAGTCTTTCACCGCCATTGTCACTGGAGTGACGTTTAGCTCACTGTGATTCTGATGCTCATTCCCATGTGATTACTGATATTGAGAATTTTTCATATACCTGTTAGTCATTTGTGTATCTTCTTTTGAAAAATGTCGTTGTAGATCAATTGACCGTTGTTTTTATTCTGCATATTTGTTTTACTACTGAATATTTGGAGTATCTGCTATATTCTGCATATCAGCTCTTGTCAGGTGTATCACTTGCAAATACTTTCCTCCTTTCTGTAGATTATCTCTGCATGCTGTCTGACTTCAGTGCTGTACTCTCCAGAAAGTCTCCTCATCAGTATTTCCCTAAATCCTTTGTAGAGAAGCTATGTGTGTCCAAGACACGTAGAATTAAAGGGGCTGAGATCAAATTTCAGAAACTCCCCTTCCCAGTCAGGATGAACTGCCAAGTTTACTTGGCTGAAAACACCCCTCTACTCTCCACGTTTCCCGTATGTTACCCAGTGCACACCTTATCTTATTATCCTTTCAGGGTCTTAAACCCAGAGAAGGGAAATTAGGGCCCTACCTCCCTCAGTACTACTATCTCAGTACTTCTATAGTTATGCATCATATTAAAATATTGTGCTTCTTTATCCAGCTGAGGAGTGGATGGACACTTGAGTTGCTTCCACAATTTAGATATTACAAATTGAGCTGTTATAAATATGAGTGCACATATATCACTGTGGTATGATGTTTTCAGTTCTGGAAAAATATGCAAAAGGGAAATAGCTGGGTTGAATGGAGCCACTAATACTAGTTTTCTGAGGAATCTCCAGACTGATTTCCACAGTGGTCGCACCAGTCTACACTCATACCAACAGTGGAGTAGCATTCTGTTTTTCCCACAATCTCTCCACCATTTGTTATTGGTAGAGTTCTTAATGATAACCATTCTTTTACATGTCCATATCTGGTTATCTGAATAACCAATTTGAAGATATCAATATGTAATACAACAACCTTGTTAATTTCCTACCACCTTGTTTGAAATTCTGTATCATTTTTATTGTTCTTGTGTTGTTTTGTTTATGTCTTTGTATTCATAAATTTTTTGTTATTTTCTCTTTAAAATAAAAAATCTGCTTTTTCCAGAACATATTGCCTAGAGTCTTACAGATACTTGGAAAATTAGACCATATTCCCCTAACTCATGTCTACCTGGAAGTTTCTGAATGGTCACTCCTGCTTCCTATTGAAGTTAAAAAAAAAATAGGCACAAGACCTCCTCATTTTTGTCTGATTCCCTTGTACTTCTCTTTATAGCCTCATATTAGGCTCTCAGTCCTGTCTTTACCCTGTATTATCCTTCCACTGAAAGGGTAAGTCTTGTGGCCTAGGCAATTTCTATTCCAAATTTTATTTTCTCCATCCTCAATGAAGACAATAAATAATCAAAGATCACTAGCTTTAACTCCTGGTATACTAAAGCTATCTCTACACAAAGCTTAGACTTAAGATAACCCGTGTGCTATGCAGCAGTCTGCTGCTATAACACATATATGAGATGAATCCATTTATGCAGAGGAAAGGTTTACTTGGGCTCCTAGCTTCAGAAGTTTCAGTCCATGGTTGCTTAGCCGCATTGGCTTTGGGTCTGTGGAAAATTAGTACATTGTGGCAGGAAGAAGCTGCTAACCTCGCAGCCTTCAAAAGGTAAAGAGGCAAAGGAAGACACTGGTGTCACAATTCCTTGCCAAGTACCTAACATTCTTCAGCTAGACTCCATCTCTTAAATGCTACACCACTTGCCAATAGTGTAAACTGGTAACAGAGCCTGAACACACGGCTGGTGATCAAGCTTTAAGTGGGTCTTCAGGAGACAATCATTCAACCTTAGCAACCTTGTTGCAAAATGCAGTTTTAATTCCTAAATGGTGACTTTCAATGGCTTCTCTGCATTTCCACTCCTCATCTCCTCCCTGACCCCTACTTTACTTTATCTTCACCCCCAGGAAGATAGAAGATCTGAGTAAGAAGATAAAGTCATGAAAATATAAAAAAAAAAAAGGAAGGGAAAGGCAACCTGGGGCAGCCAGAAGCAAAATAAAAATGTGTGAAACGGACCTCCAGCCTCCAGTGTTTTTTTTTTGTTTTTTTTTTTGTGGTACTGGGGATCGAACTCAGGACCCTAGCAAGCGCTTATTCCACTGAGCTATATCCCCAGCCCCCAGCCTCCAGTGTTAAAGAAGTTTATGACTGCTGCTTTCATGTTGCTTTGTAACTATTGCATGCAATAATTTTGAGGAAAACTAGTTAAAATTTCAGGACAGTGTAAGAGTAAATTAAATGAGTTACATACAAAAAGCAAAGGCGTTAAGAACTTAATTAAAAACTTGAAAAAAATAAGATAATAATAGAAAAATACAAGTTTAAAAGGCTAAGCTGAGAGAGATGAATCAAAAAAAGGGAACCAAACTAAAATGTATATAAAACTTACTAAGTGAAAATTTTAAATTACAGGAAGGAAAAGTAACCTTAAGAGTTAGAACAGAAGTTTCCAAAAATAGTTTGTAATCTTAATTACATTGCCTGCATCCCCCCTTCAGACTTAAGGACCATGTTTCCCAGCTCCAGTGAAGGTTGTCTGCTGATCTCTTAGGCAATTGCCTCTCCTGAAGAGAACTTCTGTCTTAATACAGCTGCACTCACGTTGTAGATACGTATCATTGTGACTATCAAGACTGGACCCTGCCACACCAACCTAGAGAAAACTCTAACCACCTGTTCTACCTTCAGAGCTTCAAAGAACGTGATGATTCCTCAGTAAATAAGGGAATTGCAGGCAACGTGCTTTTTAGGAATCCTGAACTCCAGTGAAATCATAGGGGTACAGTGGTCTAGGACAGCCTGGAAAATTTTCCCCTGAGGAAAAGGACAAATTGTAGTATCTCAGAGAGTCTAACCCTGGAAAAATCACTTCAACAAGAAGGACAAATTATAGTCTCAGAGAGTCCAGCACTATCCCTGGGGAAATGCTTTCACACAAGGCAGTGCACTGCACCTGTGAATGCTCTTCTCCAATACCAAGTAAGATAGAAGACCGCCAGCTTTGAAGGGAATGACAACAGGGAGGGTTCTGCCCTGGTTTTAGGGTAAAGAGCAACTATTCTTGAGGGGTGAGCCACACACTGCAGCCCTGGCCTGTGCACTAGAGATACCAGTGATGGAGGATGATGGGTAGGCTTTGCAGCAAATACTAGATGGTGGAATTATAACTCAGACCACTAGAGTTCTTCAGTAAGGCCATGCAATCTTCAACAAAAAATTATATGCCTTTTGCAAAATGGTTCTTGTGCTAATTTGATCTTGATATTGACATAATATTTAACCATAGGAAACCAAGTGGTCTTACAGCCAGAACTCCCAATCAGGAGCTGAACCCTATTAGGTCTACCAGGTCATAAAGTCAGATGGGCCCAGCAGCAACTCCTTGTAAAATGAATGTAGTGCAAATGTGACAGAGCACAAGCAGGACAGAAGAGCAAAATCAGGCTGTGTACACAGGGAATCACATGCCTTCTGCATCTCTGGAGAGGACAAAAGAGAAAGGAGAAAAGGAAAGAAGTGACACGCAATACTTGTGAATAGTTCAGCTTGATATCTGGTTTCAAACTGGAACTGGAATGCATGCGCCATGATAGCCCCACTGGAACTTTAAAGGTCTTTAAAAGACAGTGCTGAGGGGCAATTCTCCAAGCGGGCAAATCTTTCAGACAGTGTATTTGGTCAATCATTTTGCGGGAAAGAAAACATGGCATGAGCTTAGGCTGATATTTACCTGAATTTATAAGGCAGTGGTGAATACCTCAGCTGATTGGTCAGTTGCAAAAACAGAACAAAATCAATTAGAAGATCATAGACTAAGAAGTCTATGGCAGAGGCATGAAAGGACCCAAACAGAAGATATAAAGTGAAAGGGTCTTAAGATGACATGTTAACATCCATAGCGGAAGAACTACCAAAAACCTGCCAGCCTCTGACACAGGAAGTGTGTGAACGAAGCAGCTGCAGTGGAAGAGACAGATGCTAACAGGCCCAAGAGCACGGACTTCTGCCTACTGAGGCCAACCTCACTTTTTCAACTGCTGCCTGTCTAGCCTGCCAACAGTAAATACCAACGCATAGACTCAACCTGACCTCCCTTAGATGCTTCCCTAGAAGGTACGTTCACAGAAGTGGACATATATTCTACGTATCATTTGTCTTTCCTGCAGAGATTCAGTTGATGTTTCTTAAAAGTGTTTGCAATGTGTAAGATAACAACCATTGTTAATTCCTATCTTATTTTGCAATCTTGTACCATTTTTATTGTTTTTGTGTTGTTTTTGTCTTTGTTGTTATTTTGTTATTTTTTTGTCTTTAAAATAAATTTTAAAAAACAATTTTTAATGTGTATGACCCACAAATAGAGCATCTCACTTATTGTTACATCAAAGCGAGAAACCTACTTGTAAAGAAAAGGCAATGGACCATAGACCATAGACCTGTCTGATACTATGTGCCACCCGTAAGCTGGCTGCCAGACCAACAAAACAATGAAACTTTGATTAAAGGCTTAATCAAAATAAGGGAATAAGGCATCAAATTCTGTCACTTTTAGGACAGTACCATCTTCTGGGGCACATTATACTTACTAAACTGATGATCACTTAAACGGTGTTGTGTCCCTTATAAGAAGAGTATCTGAGAACCAAAGGTGGAGGCAGATCCAGTCATGCTCACCATCATCCTGGTTCCCACGGTGCTTCCCCTCATCACTACTGTGAGCTGCATGTGTCTAGACATCTTGGTTCCCAAGGGGTCACTTTCCATGAGGGGCCCAGCAAGAATCTTAATGTACTTTGAGATGCTATTTTCATCTCCTTGCAGGCAGTTTGATCCAAGGGACCAGAAAATAAGAATAATTTCCCATCTAGCAGATGCAGCTAACTTAAGGACCTAGTCACCAAGAGCTAGGACTTCTCAGGGACAGAGACCAATGCCCTCCCAATGCAAATCAGTAAATCACTAGTGATAAAAATGAAAGTTAGAAGAATCCATAAGCGACAGTGAAAAAAGGACATGAGTCAATTGTGGGCTCAAGGCCACTTTTACATAAAAATTTTTATAGTTTCCTACAAGGGACCTATCAAACTTCTGGAGAAGTTGCTTGGAGTAATTAAATGATAATAGAAAAAGAATACTAAGTATAGATTGCCTTAAATATTGTGTAATAAGCTGTCTAGAATCTCCATTGAGGACTAAAGGACTTTTTCCCCCTATTCTAAAGGAAGTTTTTAGCTAACAACACCCAGCTGTCAGCCCTCTTTGAAGGACTATGCCAGATGAAGAGAGAAATTAACCCAAGACCTCCCAAGGCATCCTGCATTCCATAGCTCATAGATTTAGGAGGTATAAATTCCTAGGCACATGGCCTCAACCTGGAGCAACTCCAGAGGGTAATTACACATACATGTTTCCTAACCTCAGTTTGGTGATTAATAGCAAATCATAGAACTCTAACTCACTTCTAGGCTTTTCTTTCCCAACCCCAACACTGCAGAAGTCCCAGGTACCAACCCCAATACCAAGCGCTTTGTCCCTGCAATTAAAGGGTGACTGCTTATAGCACTGTTGTACAGATAAGACACTCCTGGTTTGGATATATGGAATATGTCTTCAGTGCCACAATGTGGACAAAACATTAATTTCTGTCTGAACCAGAGTCCATCTTCTCAGTCAATTCCCTGTACTGTTTCTGTATCAGAAAAGACAAAATGTCCCTATTTCAACTTTGCAACCTCACTTAGTCATTTTTAGAGTATAATATTAATTACCCAGTGTTATGGTTGATACATTGTGTCAACTTGAGGAGTCTAGAGGTTTGGCTGAGTGACTCAGCAGAAAGCCAGGGTGCTTACTTTGTACACATCCTGACCCTGTGGAAGAGGAGGACATGGAGACTGTGTGAGAGCTACACGCCCCCTGGGTGGGGGTAGGCTGTTTACAGTGTAAGGGAAGGAAAGAGGCTGCTTGTAGCCATTCCTCCCTTTTTGCTGGTTGCTTTTGCTGTGCTCTGCTGCCATGAACGTTTGCCCTCTGCCATGCACCACTCTGCCTCTGAGCCAGCCAAGTATGGACTGAGACCTCCACAAACTGTAAGCTAAATAAACCTTTCCTTCCTTCATTTTGAGTGTTGGGTATTTTGTCACAGCAAAGAGAAAAAAGTAACCAAGAGACCCAGAAACAATTTTAAAAGAACTCTTTGTTCAGCACAAGGAGCAGAAGTTCATTCAAGTTGCCTCATGCATAGCTAACATGATACACATGCTGATCGATAAGGGAGATAGGGACCCCTCAGGACCCAGAAATAGATGTGCAAACATCTCTCAGACAAAGAAGGGCGTTGGGGGCAAAAATGGGCTAGCATTCAGGCATCTCCAAAAGCCCATTTGTCATGATGCTTTTCAGCGGTAGTTTGTTGATCTCTACTCTAGTATTCATTGGTTGTGATGGCTTAGTTCTCTCTCTCTCTCTCTCTTTCTGGTTTCATCTTTTCATCTTTCCACTTACACTTCTGCTGGTTCCTTAATCCATCCCCATATCTCCAGCCTTCCCACATGCTCTTGACTGCGTGTGACTGTGTGCCCATGGAAAATTTCTAGTCAATACAGTATGAATAGGAGTAGGAAGAAGTAGACATCACAGATAAAGAAAAGGCCTAAAAGCAACAATTATGCCTAAAGACTGACTCAGGAAAAAGCCCTCAGCGAACACTAGTTAGTAGGAAAAATTTTTTTTGAAGGAGACTGAAAACAAGGCAGGCTTCTGAAGTTAGACCTGCCGGGTATATTGTAGATAACACAGCAGAGATAAAGTGTGTACTGAACTCTTTGCCATTAGGGTAAGAATTTTCCCCACTCATTCAAAAAAATCACCTTTTTTGAGACCTCAAGCTTACTTAGTTTAGTAAAATTTTAATTACAGAGAAATAGCTCTGAAAACATAAAATGCAGTCAACACAAATTTGTCAGGAGCAGCGTCATTCTTAAACTACTCAATGCCAACACTGCGTCTTATACTGAAAGTCAGGAATGAAAAACTTAAAGACTCAGGATAAATAACCACCACTGATGACCCCTCTGATCAATGTAAAGAAACATTCTTTAAAGATGATAGTCTACATATAGCTGTGTGTGCTACTATTTTCAGAACTATATATTACTTATGTCACCTACACAAATTCAAAATGGCTTGGGAATCTCCTCACAGTATGAATATAATTATGCTACAGGGAGAATCAAATGACAAGAAACATTCTGATGACTGGAATTCAACTACCTAAGTCTCCAACGATTAGGAAACAAGAAATGTCCAAATGCCCAAGGTTTCAGGAAAGCCAGAGACCAGACTGACCGTTACTAAGAACTTCAGACTGAGAAGATTAACTAAGTATATACAAAACAGCTCATAGCTAGTAGAAGTGAACCAGCTGGGTTTTTTTCACTGAAATGTATTATTCATGAAATATCCTCTTGATTTTGTATAATCATCAGTTTTGAGCATGCTAGAGATCTGCAGAATGCACCATATTCTTTCATTTGAAATTCTGTGGTGGGATGGGGAGATGAGAAGGTGGTAGTGCCTGCTCATTGTCTTTGCAAACACATTCTGAGTTCTATCATTTAAATATAGGGCTTTTGATGAAGTTCAGGGTGAAATGCTTAACAATTGTAACTAAATTAGGATTGACAAGTAGAAAATATTTGCAGCTCTCTTGACATGTGCAGGATGTATAGTAATTATCCTTAAATATAACTGGATATACTGCTATTTTCCCTTATTCCTCTTTGTTATCTCATTGACAGACATTATCCTGAAGGGCAAGATTATAAACAAAATACCTGAAATAAATTCCAATAAAAATTATGAAATATTATATGATTCATAATATAGGCAAGTGACCTCATGAAGTTGCTTTGGTAAACAATTACAAAGCCAGTCAAGAATAATTACCGTTATATAATAAAGCAAATATGCAAAAGGCTTAAGTCATGATAAAAATTATTTGGTTTACATTACAAAATTATAGCAAGAATATGACCACTTTGTTGCTGTTTCAAAACACAACTTAAGTTTTAAATTGCATCATTTGACATTTTATACTGAATTCTATATTTTGTAAAAGCAAATATTACAATTTAATTTTTCTCATAATAGTTTTATCAAAAACTAACCAATGCCATCCTCCCACCACCACTGTCAAGTCCCTGTAATCACCTGAAGCAGCTCCACAATCCCACTGATGCTTCTAGACTACTATATCTGAGGCCAGAGTTAGGTCTGTTGACACTGAAGACACAACCTAGACAACCAATGATGATGATGGATGCTGAAGCCATTCATCACTGTCACACCTGTGGTAAAGGAGAGGACCGCCCCTGTATTCTTGGTTGTGTCCTCCAAATCTACCCCTTCCTTGTGTATTAATTTTGTCCACTGTTCTATCGTGTGTTCCCATTCATCAAACATCCTGTCAGGTATCTTCGGTGGTTTCAGAGGCTCATGCCACACATAATATATGGGTGCCATCGGACAGCTTCATCTGCAAACATTCTTCTAAATTCATCTATGGCCAGTATTTTGAATTTTAAAAATCCCTTTCAGTTTATTGTGTTACAATTCAGCTGAGAAAAGTCCAGCAGAGAAGAGTTTCTCAAAGTTATATATGGAATATTTCACTCTATCCTCAAGAGAAGACCTTCCTGCTTCTTCATGAATTCAGGACATGGTGTTCCAACGTGCTCCAAAATTTTATTTCACAGAACAATATGGTCTGTACCCAGGAACAGAATACTATCTTTGATCATTTCTTGTCATTCACCCAAATGACTAAAAGTCAATGTTTTACTTGTAGCTGATGGGTGATATTAAGTGCTCCATAGCAGCAAGTTACTAATAAGATATTAGTGCAAAACTTGCTCCTGCAGTCCTAGTCGATCCAAAGTCAAGATTCTAAGTGCAGTCTCATTTTACTCTTCTTTTCTGAAATAATTCTGCCTGAAACACTGGACAAAGATTTGCATCCATGAGCTTCATGACTGTATAAATATCCTGAAATTTTTCTAGGGATTTTTGTGGTATGAAAATATTCAAAAGTCCAATGTTATTTCTGTGATTAAATCTTTTCATAAAAACTAGGTCTCTAGACTCACTAAACATGAGTTTAATTCTGAATTAACTAGCTTAGTTTCTTAATCATAACATTTCTATCTAGAATGACATCATAGCTCTGCCGCTACAGACCTTCCACCAGGAAGGGAGTCTGGCCTGTGGCGGCAACCTGAGCAGCATGGCGTTTCCGCAGAAATCTTCTCCTCTGGTAAGGCCTGCACCTGGGCTCTGCCTTGTCAGGCCTTCTGCCAGGGAGGGAGCCCGGCCTGGGGTGCCACCTGAAGAGCCTTTGTGCGGAACTTTTCTCAGACAAGGCCTGCACCTGTGCTCCGCTCCATGCCTTTGAGTTAGGAAGGAGCTTGTACTAGGAGGGCCCATTCCTGTTGGTGGTTGAGACCTGCAGTGTGGAAACAGACTCAGGCTCTGTGGTCCTCAGGATTGGGAGGAGAGGCCTGCTATCCCCTGACCAGCTACCTAAGGATCCCGAAGCGCGACCCCTACCTAACCACCAACGGCTTCAAGGCTGAGGCCTGTACACTTCACATCCACGGACTGGAGACCCTGGTACCAAAGCCCAGCACTCCCCCACCATCACAGTTGTGGTCTGAGCCATGCACTCAAAGAATTTCCTGGGGTTTCTGGGTCAAGTGGTCCACAGTCTGCTACCACCTTGGGATTAGTTTGATATCCAGGTCAACTAGAGTCCCTAGAGTCCTTTGTGAGCTGCCTGGGTAGTTTGTAGATCAGCGCTTTTCATCTGACATTCAAAATGACAAGACATAGGAGCAAAATGCAGTCTCAGAACACAACACCACCCAGAACAAGTACAATGACATGGTAGAATTAGGAAGCTACTTAGCTAAAATTTCTGAAATGATCATATCCGAAGTAAAGAAAGAACTCCATCAGGCCATAGCAGAGATTAAATCAGAAATAATCTCTCAGGCAAAAAATTAAATGAAAGTAATAATGGAAGAATTGCTCTGCACATACAGACAAGAAACAGATAAAAGAATAGAAGATCAAACACAACAAATGGAAATGTTAAATGAGCAATTTAGGAATGAATTAGAACACATGAAACAGACTCAAGTAGATTTCCAGGAAATCAAAACTTCCATTGAAAGCTAGCAAAACCACTTGAATGAAGCCAAAGATGGAATAACAGATCTTGAAGACAGCATGACTGCTAACAATTGTGAAAGGATCACCTAAGGTGATCAAGAAACCAGGAAAAATCAATACAACAGCTGCAAGATGAAACAAAGAGAAATAATGTCTGAGTAGTAGGAATTAGTATAACAGCAGGAGACAACACAAAGGACATAGAAAAAATATTTGCAGAAATAATAGCAGAAAATGTCCCAAGCACAGTAAAAGATACTGATGTGCAGTAAATGAGGCATACAAAATTCCAGTGAGCCACAGCCCAAATAAAACCACACCCAGACATATAATAGTCAAGATCCCAGATATCCAGCAAAAGAACACAATATTAAAAGCTGCTAGAGAAAAGAAACAGATCACCTATAAAGGAAAGCCCATCGGCATCACAGCAGACTTCTCAACAAAAACCATGAAATCAAGAAGAGCTTGGAGCAAGTATTACAGATTCTCAGACAAAACAGCTTCCAACCCAGACTGATGTGTCCTGCAAAACTATCCTTCAAAGTCCATGGGGAAATAAAATATTTCCACAACAAAGAACAACTGAAGAACTTTATGAGTGCCAAACCAACATTACAAAAAGTAATACAAGATATTCTAGACAGAGAAAAAAGAGAACACAATCTCAACAACAATAAAAATGAACCCTCAAGCAGAACAAGCAATTAAACAGATAGCACAAGTAGGAAAGCAACAGAAGTAAACAGCATGATAAGAATAATCCAACATATAACAGTTATAACTATTAATGTAAATGGACTCAATTCACCAGCCAAAAGAAACAGACTGGCACAGTGGGTTAAGAGACAAAATCCCACAATATTCTGTTTACAGGAAAAAACTTTACTCAAAAGGAAATCCACTAACTGAAAGTCAAAGGATGGAAAACAATTCTCCATGCAACAGGTTCCCAGAAAAAAGCATGCACAGCTATTACGTTTGCAGACAATGTAAACTTCAAACCAAAAACAATCAAAAGAGACAAAGAAGGCCATTACATACTAGTCAGGGGAAAGCTCCAAGAGGAAGAGATAACAATCCTAAACATGTATGTACCAAACACTGGAGCACCAAACTATATCAGGCAAATCTTAACGGACATAAAAAAACAAATAATCAATAACACTATTGTAATAAGGGACATAAACACCTCTTTGACGCAAAGAGACAGGTAAACTGGACTAAAACTCAGCAAAGATATAACAGAACTGAAGCAAATGTGTGAACACATGGACTTAGTAGATGTACACAGAGTGTTCCACCCCACAACATCAGAATAAACATTTTTCTCAGCTGTACATGGGACTTTCTCTAAAATACACCACATTCTAGCCCATTCAGCATACCTACCTAAGTGCAAAAGAATTGAAATTATCCCAGGCATATTATCTGACCACAGTGCAATGGAATTGGAAATTAATGACAAAGGGAATTCCAAAAACTCCATAAACACTTCAAAATTAGACAACAATCTCCTGAATAACCAATGGGTCACAGAAGAAATTAAAGAAGAAATTTTAAAAATATCTACAAACAAATGAAAATGCAAATACAACTTACAAGAACCTGTGGGATGCAACAAAAGCAGTCCTCAGAGGGAAATTTATAGCATGGAACTCACACATAAAGTAAACAAAAAGAGAGCAAATAAATAGCCTAATGCTGTACCTCAAACTTTTAGAAAAAGAAGAACAAGTCAAGCCCAAAGCCCAAAGAAAGGAGGATATTATAAAGCTTAGGGCAGAAATTCATGCAATTGAGATGAAGAAAATTCTTCAAAGAATAAGTGAATCAAAGAGTTTGTTCTTTGAAAGAATAAATAAAATTGATAAACCGCTAGCCAACTTTATCAAAAAAAGAAAGAACTCAAATTCATGCAATAATGAATGAAAAGTATGAAATCATTACAGATCCTACAGAAATTCAAAAGAATATTAATATCTACTTTGAGAATCTTTACTGCCATAGGATAGAAACCTCAGAAGAAATGGACAGATTCCTAGAAATGTGTGAATTACCAAAGTTGAACCAGGAAGATGCAAAAATCCTGAAAAATCCAATATCAATTAATGAGATTGAAAGTGTCATTAAAAACCTACCAAGAAAGAAAAGTGCAGGCCCTGATGGATTCACAGCAGAATTTTATAAAACATTCAGTAAAGATTTAATGCCAACACTTCTCAAACTCTTCAATGAAATTGAAAAGGAAGCAATTCTCCCTAACTCATTTCTGGAGGCAAGAATTATACTGATACCAAAACCAGAGAAAGATCCAACCAAGAAAGAGAACTACAGACCAAACTCCCTAATGAATATAGATGCAAGAATAGTCAATAAAATACTAACAAATAGAATGCAGCAAATCATCAAGAAAATGTTACACCATGACCAAGTCAGATTCATTCCAGGAATGCAGGAATGCTCAATATTCTCATATCAATAAATGCTATATACTATATCAATAGAACCAAAGACAAAAACCACATGATCATCTCAATAGATTGAGAAAAAGCTTTCGACAAACTCCAGCATGAATTCATTATTTTTAAAAATTCTACAGAAAATAGGAATAGATGGTCTTTACCTCAATCTGATCAAAGCCATCAACGATAAACGAACAGCCAACATCACACTAAATGGACAAAAACTGAAAACTTTTATTTTAAAGTCAGTAACAAGAGAAGGATGTCCACCATCACCATTAGTATTCAACATAGCTCTGGAAGCATTAGCCAGAGCGATTAGATAAGAGAGAAAAATAAAAGGAATAAGGATAGGAAAGGAAGAAGTAAAACTATCACTCTTTGCAGATGACATGATACTCTACATGAAAGACCCCAAAACTCCACAAGAAGACACCTAGAATTAATTGACAAATTCAGCAGTGTAGCTGGATACAAAGTTATCACCCAAAAATCAATAGAATTCCTATACACAAACAGCAAACACACTGAGAGAGAAATTAAGGAAACCATACCTTTTATAAAGCGTAGAAGAAATTGAAATATTTAGGAATCAGTTGAACAAATGAAGTAAAAGATCTATTCAATGAAAACTACAGTACTCTGAATAAAGAGATTGAAAAGGATTTTGATAAGTAGAAAAGCATTTCCTGCCCATGGTTAGGAAGAAACAACATTGTGAAAATGGCCATACTACCAAAATTTTTGTACAGATTGAACGCAATTCCCATTTAACTACCATTAGCATACCTCAAAGATCTAGACAAAACATTCCTTAAATTCATCTGAAACCAAAAGAGACCCAGAATAGCAAAAGCAATTCTGACCAACAAGGACAAGTCAGGTGGAATCACAATCCCTGACTTGAAATTATACTACAAAGCTACAATAATAAAATCAACCTGGTACTGGCTAAAAAACTGACCTGAGGATCAACGGAACAGACTGTAAGATGCAGCCACAACCACAAACACACTCAGCCAGCAATATTTGACAAAGGGGCCAAACAAGCTCACTGGAAGAAAGATAGTCTCTTTAATAAATGGTGCTGAAATAATTGGCTTGCCTCTTGCCAAAGACTGAGAGTAGACCCAAGTCTATCACTATGCACCAAACTCAAGTCAAAATGGATCACAGATCTCAATATTAAAACAGGAACACTAAATCTATTGGAAGAGAAGATAGATAAAAATCTTGAAGACATAGGAGTAGGCAGAGAGTTCATGAACAAAAATCAAACTGCAAGGGAAACACTTCAAAGAATCAATAACTGGGACCTCATCCTCCTGAAAAGTTTTTGCACATCTAAAGAAATCAGCAGCAAAGTAAAAAGAAAACCCACAAACTGGGAAAAAATCCTTGCTGGCTGTCCCTCGGACAAAGGTCTTCTATCTAGAACATACAAAGAATTAAAAAACATGAACCTGTCCAAATTCAAAGACCCAATCCAGAAATCGGCATCTGAGATGAATACACACTTCTCAGATAAAGAAATACAAATGGCAAATAAATATATGAGAAAATTTTCTACACTGTTAGTCATTCAAGAAATGCAAACTAAAACAACATTGAGATTTCATCTCACCCCAGTAAGATTGGCCAGCATTAAGAAATCAACCAATAACAAATGCTGGTGAGACTGCGGAGAAACAGGAGCTCTTCTCCACTTCTGCTGGGAATGCCAACTGGTGAAACCACTGTGGAGATCGGTTTGGAGATTCCTCAGCAAACTAGGTCTAGAGGTCCCATTCAACCCAGCTATTCCTCTTCTGAGTACTTTCCCAGAAGACCTGAAAACATCATATCACCGTGATATATGTGCACCCATGTTTATAGCAGTGCAATTTGTAATAGCTAAATCGTGGAAGCAACCCAAATGTCCATGCACAGAGGACTGAATAAAAAAAACTGTGGCATTTTTATATAATGGAATTTTACTCAGCTATAAAGAAAGACAAACTTGAGGCTTTTATGGGCAAATGGTCACAATTAGAGACCATACTCATAAGTGAAATAAATCAGATGTGCATGTGCTAACAGCGTATTGTGTCATTAGTGTAAGAACATGAAAGTGGGAATAAATTAGGAGGTAGGAAAGGAAACTGCTCAAAAGTAAAGAGCAACTGGGATGAGGGGAAGGAGAAAAGGAAGAAAGGGATTACTATGTATGTATGTATGTATGTATGTATATGCAGGATGGCTAACATGGTTGCACTATTCTCTCATGTCAGTTTATTGTAAGGAACAGTCAATGATTCATTGTTTGATCAATCTTGTATGTCTATATGCATTATCCTGAACATATACTTTGAAGTTATCAATATGTAATACAACCATTGTTAATTCCCTGTCACCTCATCTGTAATTCAATTTTTGTACTGTTCTTCTGCTATTTTGTGTCTGTTTGCTAATGTTTTCATTCTTTTACTTTTAAAATAAAAAAAGAAAGGCATCATAAGCTAACAATGCATACTATTCCCTGGGTTTCTGCGTTTATTGTTTGAATTCTCAAATTGTTTCAGGACTGTAAATGTAGACTTTCCAATTTCTACACTATGAAAATTATTGTGCTTGTTTATGCTCATGAGAGAAAGCAATTAATATAAATTGCATCATCCAAAGCTTTACAAAGATTCCCAAAGACGAAATAGTGAGAGGGAAGCAAAGTATCGCACTTCGTGTGTGTTTGTTTAATGTCTGGTTAATGCAGCCTCAAGAGGTGCTATAGGTCAAGACCTCAAATGTATTTCTCAAGCAGAAATATAAGTCCTGAAAGAAACCACAGAGTCGTGAATTCTGACCTATCTCCTGCAGGAAATATAATATTATGCAGTCTGTTTCAGTTGTGGATTAAATAAATATAATAAATATCAGAGAGATGATATGATCAGATCATTGTTTTGAGAAGACAACCTCTACAATGGGGTTAATGAAAAACTGAATGAAGAAAGACTGAAAGACAGCAGTTAAGAAGGTTTGCAACAGTGTTGAAAGATGCAGTGAGAATGGAGAGAAACGTAAGCCACAGGTACTCACACAGGTAAAAACGAAGGTGCTGAAGACAGCGAGCTAGTAAGGTGGAGTGCAGTAAGTTGCTGAGTAGAGGACGCTGACTGATCGGAAGATAAGTGAATTAAACACTGAATTTAGGAATTGGACACCTCTAGTTAAGGACGGAAATACAGGTGGAGCAGAGGACTTTTTTGTAGGGAAATTATATGATACATTTCATTTTGAACATGTTGCCTTTGAGTTATGAAGCGACCCATGTGGGACTTTCCTGAAGGAAGAGCAAACCTGGGTCTGAAGCTTAGAATAGAGTTTGGAACTGGTCATATTCATTTGGCAACATATGGTGCATTGTAGCCTTTCCACTTTGATTTTTACTTTCAATAAAGAAAAAAGCTGAATAGAATGTGTATTTATTTTCTTCTGTTATCATCTGTTCTTAAATCAAGATAACCCCTTCTTTTGTGTCTTCTAAAACTGAACTGCTATGGAGGAAAAGCCAATCCCAAAAATTACATAATAAATTATTTCACCCATATGACATCTTCTAAAACGATGAGAAAATACAATTTTTGAAATGGGGAGCAGCTTAATTAATTATTACCAGAAGTTGGACAGGAGGCACAGGAACAAAAAGAGCATGGTTTACAAAAAGGCAATATGAGAATGGGCTGGGGATATAGCTCAGCAGCACAAGCACATGCCTGGTAAGC
>PVLD010029177.1:0-18410 GCA_004027595.1 Dinomys branickii | reverse complement strand
TTGGTAAGTTAATGAATTTTCATTCTATACTAACTTATCAACTTATATCTTTACAGAAATTGTTTCAACTTTATATTTAAAAACCTTAATAAGAGACGAATCATAAAAACAAAACTATGGTAGCAGCATTATCAGATGAACTTTAAATGTTTCATTTTCTTTGAAATGATGAACAGCAGAAAGTCAAATCTGAAAACCTAAAAAAGGTAAATGTTAACTATTTATAGGGCTATTCTAAACAAAGTTACAGTTTTTGTACTTATAAATAAAGACATTTTCAAACTTTGGTGACAGCAGAAACTACTGAAGAACAAGACAAAATGGACAAAAGAAATAGGAAAAGCCTGAATAACTTCAGTGGCAACAGACCTGAGTTCACATTAAATCAAGTTATCCCTATTTCTAGGAACGCAGAAATCATTCCATTACATGGTTTGTCAGAATCTGAGCCAGTGGCTTTCAGCATAAATTATAGATTTAGTGAAACATTTCTAAATGTATTATATCCACAGTGTATGATTTCTGGCAGAAAGATTATGAACATAGGGAAATAAAACAATTAGCTCAATAACCTCACAGCAATTCGAGAACTGGAAATATACTTTAAGAGCCCTGTAGGCTACGGTCCTTTCTGAGTGATGTTTAAAAGTATACTTCTCTTTCTGACCTTTGGAATATCAACTGAAAGCTCAAACCACAGGAGTAATGCATTATAAAACTTCCCCTGGAATTAGAAATCTACCCTCTGGAAATTCATTATAAGATATTTATAATGGGAAGATACAACTCTGATGGAGTTTTAAATTTAGCACTTTAGATTTTAAAAGGAATTTAAATTCTGTCCAGATAAATTAAATATAGTTAAATCCCTTCTGTTTCCTAAAGACAAAGATCTATGTCTCAAGATGGGGAATACAATTCCGCAGAATATTTCCTTAAAGTTCTCTAAATTCTGTAAATTTTTACCTGGGATTATCTGAGAGTCGAAGGTAACATCTTACTACGTGCTTCAGTAGACGGGCAGAAGGCTCTTTGGACAGCTGCAGGACCATTTTACCCTGTTTTGCCCAAAATAGGAAAGGGGTAAGGGGAAAAAAAATACAAAACATAAAATAACAGTAACTGACATCAGAGATTAGAGTGTTTAAGAATCATTATAGAAGCTTCTGGAATTATTTCTAGTTAGAAGACTATAATGGCTCCAGGGTCAATTGCTGAGGGCCTAATCTGTGTAATCAGAGGTATAGTAGTTACAAATGGGGTAGACGAAAAACTTACCAAGATCATGGCAACATGAGAAAAACGCTCGTATGTCTGACATATGTAAGCCAAACCAGTGTCATCTAAGAGAATCTTCTGGAGGATAAATGTGGCAACCTGAAGTAAAACAAAAGTTTTTTAAAAAGTTGCTCAAATTTACTATCCAACTGTCTACTCATTTTTCCAGGCATAACCAGCAATTAAAAAAACTGAGAAGCAGAGACCCTTGCGTATCTCATATAACTCACTCTACTATATATGTACAGTACAGAAAGTTGATAAACACTATGAAATTGTCAGGATTTTTTTTTTCTGAAGACTTTTTATATGCCTTATGTTCACAATAAACCTATAAGGTAGATACTGTTACTCTCATTTTACATAAAATGAGAGGGAAATTCTAGGTAATTATCAGATTCTAAAGGCTAGGAAGCTTTTTCAGTTATTGAAGCCAACTACATATAGGTTAAAGTCCCAAGTGATAAAGCTAACAAGTAGGGTTGAACTCTAATAAAAGGCTGTTTTAATACTATAGCCTCTTCTGGGAGCCAACAGGATTTTAGAGATTCAGCTATGCTTCACCTCTTCCAGGTAAGGAAATATGGCTTTTTTGGTAATTTAAAGATCTCTTTTTTTTTTTTGAAGACAGGGTCTCTCTGTGTAGTTCAGGCTGACCTTGAACTCACTATGTAGCCCAGGTTGGTCTTGAACTCGTGATCCTCCTGCCTCATCCTCCCAACTGCTGGGATTATAGGCATGCACCACCATGCCTATAATCTTAAAAGATTCTTAAAAGGTCTTCCCTTTTGAGCCTTTCTTTGAGTTATTCCAACAGTAATAAACTCTGGCTGCAAAGTTTATATCTAGACTCCATTTCCCTTTTCAATTTAAGGTCATTAACTTTTACAAAGGACAGATTTTAAAATACTAGTTTAATTCAAATCAGGCAATTATTATAATGATTCTCTTCCTTGGCTGCTCAACAAAACGAATTGTGGAAATTACTGTTTTACTGGGGTGTAACATTGTAGGCTGAACAGTGGCCCTCAGGTAGGTTATAATTATCAAATCTGAGAATGTTGCTTTATGTGGTAAAAATGAGATGAGACCAAACATCTTTATACAAAGAGATTATCCAGGTGGGCCCTAAATGTAAATTTCCTTGTAAGAGAGAGGTAACTGGACATGGTGGTGCATACCTGTAATCCCAAGACTCAAGAGGCTGAGGTAGGACTGCAATGCTTTGAGGACAGCCAGGTCTACATAGTGAGTTCAAGGCTAGCCTAAACTACTGTACATAGTGAGACCCTGTCTCAAAAAAAAAAAAAAATAAAATAAAATAAAAAAAATAAAAAAAAAGGGAGGCAGAGAGAGATTTAACCACAAAAAAGAAGGCAATATAAGGAGAGAGATTTGAATATGCTTCACCATTGGCATGGTTCTGCAGAAGGAGTCAGAAGCCAAGGAATGGAAATAAGGGCAAACCTATGGCACAAGTTATCACAGGGAGCTGTTTGTTATCGCTGAAAGCTCTAAAGGTTTATCACTGCCATGTTTTCATGAGCATGTCTTTTTGCTGGATGGCACTTGACCGGAACATGCACTGTATTCTTTATCATACCTTGTAAAAGACAATAACACAGTTCTTCCGGAACTGCTTCACAAAGTGGCAAGAATGATATGAGTGTGTTCCAAGGAAAAATTTTGAAGGGAATTAATAGTAATGCCTGTTTTACTATAAATTTTTTGTATTTAAAATATTCACCGTATCTTTCAGTTTCATCTCTAAATTCACTTAGACATCTTACTTATTCAACATAAAAATCTAATAGTTTGGATGGGCACGATGGCACAAGCCTGTAATCTCAGATCTTTAGGAAGCCAAGGCAGGAGGACTACAAATTTGAGTCCAGGCTAGACAACTTCATGACTGAGCAAGATCCTGTCTTACAATTAAAAACAGAATAAAACCTCACAAAACATATCATATACTTTGAGATGAAGTCTTATTATATTGACCAGGGTGGTCTCAAATTTGTGCATGTAAGGCATCCTCCCACCTCAGCCCCCTTAGTAGCCGAATGACAGGCATGGACCCACATGCCTGGATTATAATCATGTCAGGTCCCCAAATCTCAGAAAATGTGATGAAACAGAGCTTTCAATTTAAGAACTTAAAATTTATAAATACTTATAGATATGAACAAAAACAAAACAACGCCAGAGAACAAAAACTACTTCAATACTCTCAATTTAGTGATAATGCACACTTTATCAAACTGAAGTCCTCTTTAAGACTTAACAATTCATCCTATCTATCCGATGAGGGAAAAGTAACAGGAGAGTAGAAAATGTTGTAAAGAAGAGACAATTACAACACAGAGAACTGAAAAGATCAAATTAAAATAAAGGGAAAACAATGAATGTGACAAGGTACTTGTATTGTTTTCTTCGTTTTTTTGAGACAAGGCCTTGCTTACATAGTCCAGGCTGGCCTTGAACTCATATTCCTGCCTCAACCTCCCAAGTACTGGGATCACAGACATGCACCACCACGCAGGGCTTCTATGACAAAGCACTTATGCCCTATGTCTCACTCTCCTTAGTAATTTGGGAAACACTGTATCAATTATGTTGAGGTATAGCTTGACATCTGGAGCCATTCTGAAAGATAAAGAATAGATCATGCACCACATGAATCTATCTGTGCTTGTGCTCTCAATAATAAGCCAGACACAAGGATAAGAGATAGCCAAAAATGGAAGTTTCTGAGTGTGTGGATACAGAATCAGTATTGATGTCACATACTTACTAGCCTGACAAATTCAGAGGGCTAGGTTCTTAAAACATTTTGTGTGTTTTGGGGGAAAGGGTGTCATAGTCCTTTGGGCATCTAAAGAAAGCTATAAACTCTGGAAGTAAAATACTTGACTTAAAGCTCATGTCATAGCCAGGTATGGTGGCACAAGGCTGTAATTCCAGCACTCTGGGAGGCTGAAGCAGCAAATCAAAAATTTGAGCACAGCCTGGGCAGTAAAAAATAATAAAGGGGCTGGGGATGTAGCTCAGTGTAGAGGTCCTTGGTTCAATCCCCAGTACCCACTTCCCTAAGAAAAGAGATGCAAGAAATATGCTATTCTCTGAAATTTTGATTTAAGATTATCAAATGAATTTTAAAAACCATAGAGAAGAAGGAAACTTCACTTACAAAGGAAAAATTAGGTTGGCCTAAGACTTCATGCAGTATTCAATGCCAGGAAACAACAGGGCTGGGGCAACAGAATTCTCAGAGAAAAATGAGGTAAGAATTTTATACTTAAGTTATGTCACCATTCATGGTTAAAGTACACAGTAATCAAAAAGCTCAAGCACATACACTTGATTATGCATTAAAAAATGCCTGGAATATACTTAAGGATTACCTATAGAAGATGATGTGGGTTTAAAGCAAAGAGATTCAGTGTTTAACTTGCACCTGGTCTTTTTTGGGGGCGGGGGAGCAGTACTGGGAACAGAACCCAAGTGTTTTTTTTGTTTTTTTGAGACAGGGGCTCACTATATAGTTCAGGCTGGTCTTGAGATTACTATGTAGCCCAGGCTGGCGTCAAACTCCTGGCAATCCTCCTGTCTCAGCCTCCCTAGTGCTGGAATTACAGGTGTGTACCACCATGCTTAGCCTCAACTCAGACCCTCTGCACTGAGCTACCCCGACAGGGTTTTGCTAAATTGGCCAGCATAGGCTGAAACTTTTCATACTCCTGCATCAGTCTCCCACAGTGCTGAGATTATAGGCATGCACTATCACACCTGGGTAGATCTCAGTTTTTTAATGATCATTTTATAACATTTCTATTGAAGAGAAAAATATTCACAGAGTATTAAAAAAACTGAAAACAGGCAGAAAATGATCCTAGACCAAAAAGAAGATGCTCAAGAGTCAAAACAATGTGAAATGTACCGTTTTTGAAAGCTCACTTCCAGATTCCATAATGCGCAAACACAAAGGAATAATTTCTGTTGTCAATAAAAAGTTGATTACTTCTTGCTCGTCTGTTTTCACCAAGGCCCCTAAAGAAAACATAAATAAAGAAAATTTAGAGCTTGTGTGTCTAGCTACATGAACTATGTATTGTTTACCAAGCTAGCTATGGAACTTAAATAACAAAAGTACAAGTTGTATCTCCTATGTCAAGGAATCAGATTCATACTAATGTAAAAACAAAATGGAAACAAAAACAGCATCACAAAAAAAGGCAGAGAGAGAGAGAGAGAGAGAGAGAGGGGCACAGGTTGACTTCATTAGTCAGTACCAAAAGATGAGGGACCAAGTTTGGTCCATTATATAGCTAGTAGCTTAGTTATCTAAATATTTCTATCATTCTCATTAGATAATCTTACAGTAGCAACATTGAGGTCTATTCTCTACTTACTTTAGGTATAGTAACTACATAAAGTATTTACCATTCTACATCAGTCAGTATTAAGGCATTCTCCCAGGTAACAAAGAAATAGTGCCAGCCAGAATCCTCCTTTAAAGTAGGCATAAACAGACATTTCTCTCTGGTTGTCTTTTCCCCAAAGAGCACAAACATTATAGAGCACAAGCCAGGAGAAAAAGTTCCAAAGAAGAAACAACACACCTATATTCTAATGTTGGTTCCACAATTAGTTTACCTGTTTGATAAAGTTACTTTGCTTTTTGTAGGTCTCTGTTTTTCTTTTTTTTTTTGGCGGGGGGGTGGTGGTGGTACTGGGACTGAATCTAGGGTCTTCACTGAGCTATATCCCCAATCCTTTTTTATTTTTTCTTATTTGAGCTGGGTCTCACTAAGTTGCCTAGTCTAGGTTTGACTTCACAATCCTCTTGCCTCAGCTTCCCAAAGTGCTGAGATTATAGCCATGTGCCACCATGCCTGGCTCTATAGGCCTGCTTCTTTATAAAATTTGTTGGAACAGCTGACTCCTGAAATTCATCTCGATTCTAGCTCCTGATATTATCAAATGATAATGCTGACCAGGTGATCTTTTCCATTTTGTATACAGGGAAGCAGAGTTCTATTAAACAAATAACTGTTCCTTGAGCTGCCCAATGCATCCAAGGTCCTGATAAGGGCTCTCTTCCTGGTTATTAGAAGTCTATCTTCTTTCTATATCCCCCCTGACAGGGACAGAAGCACTCTGATGTCTCTGTTTACAAGGACACTAATCTTACCAAGAGTGCCATACCCTCATGTACTCATCTAAATCTAATTCTCTTCTCAAAGCATCATCTCCAAATACCATCACATTAACTGGGAAAAAAGACTGGGCAACAACAACCTATCCCACACTCTTCAACTATAAATTTATACTTTAGCATCATAGCAGCCAACATCTCAGTAAGTGCCAGGGGATACAGGAAGGAATCTTCGTGTTTACCCACTTGGTATGACAAAAGGCAAGGTGTATACATGTGTACAAAAGTGTCAAACTGTGATTTTTATCCACATAATGCTCTAACAGGTTTTGTGTATGTTTACCTGAGCATCACAGGGGGTGAAATACATCTACCCCGCTCTTCTGTTCTGTAAACATGTATTTTATCATAAATGAAATGTGAGTATGACTCACAAAAGCAAAAAAACCATCTGTGCATTCACCCATTTGACAGATGAACAGCAAGGTGTGTACCAGAGATTTAAATCAACCGACTGCCCAGCATGGTGGTGCATGCCTATGATCCCAGTACTGGGGAGGCTGAGGCAGCAGAATTGCTGTGAGTTCGAGGCCAGCCTGGTCTACAAGATGAATTCAATACCAGGAGGAATTGCAGTGAAACTCCTGTCTCAAAAGGACCAACAAAACAAAACAAAAAACAAAACCAACCAAACAAATAAACAAAAAAATCAACTGATACAGACACTGGGAATGCAGACCTCCTCAACTCACTTGATGAAGAAACCAGCAATGTGTACATATATTTGATTATATAAAAGGGACACAGAACCAAATGGAATGATCCAATGTTAGAATTGGGTCTGAAAACAGTGAGGATCTCGGCAGGGGCGAAATCTATTGGACTGAACACCAGCACTGCCACTCACTCATGGAAACTGCTTGTAACAGATGAAATGCTGCAAGATGTTGAGATATACTAAAATACAAGTGTGCTAAAATACAAGTAAAATGTTCTATATGCACCAATAGCCATACTCAAAAATGTATTTATTGCTGGGTGTGGTGGCACATGTCTGTACTCCCAGAATTTGGGAGGCCGAGGTAGGCGGGTTGCTGTAAGTTCAAGACTAACCTGGGCTACATAGTGAGTTCAAGGCCAGCCTGAATTAAGGAGAAAGACCCTGTCTCACCCCACCAGTAAAAGTTATTTATTATGATGTTTCACTAGCTGAAATGAAAGCATTCATAGGTCTGTTGTACTTAGAAGGGCTTTCTCATGGCAATCACAGAAATAGAAAAGACTTATGGAAAAGTAATGGGTGTGGGCTTGCAGTTTGTAAAATAAAAGTGACACTGAGGATATTTGGTTTCCTTCAAAACTGCCTTCAAGTTTGATAACAAAACCACCTGCCAAGAAAGAAAAAGAACTGATACTCTGGCTGCTATCAGCTCATAATATGAGGAATTTGTGGGTAACTGACAAACAATTTACACACCATCTGAACACATGACTACTGATGAACATCTTGCAGCATTTCATGGTTGCTGTAGCTTTAGGCAGTACTTTCCCAAAAAACTCTTCAAAATATGGCATAAAAATTTATGCCCCTGTGGATGTGAAGACTTATTATGCTTTCAATTTAGAAATTTATCCTGGAATTCAGCCACCAGGGCCTTACTCACATAGTAGTGAACCCAATGATGTTTGTTGTGAACAGACCTGTTGCTCCCATCTCCCAAGCTAACTGGAATGTGGTATTTGACCATTTTCCAATTGATGTTACATTTGCTAACACAAGTAGACCAGCATAGGAGTTGTATGCAGAAACAAAGTAGAAATTCTAAATGAAAGGAAAGCTAGGCAGATGTGCTCTCTGTAAGCAAGACATGTACATAAAACAGGCAGGTGTTATGTATGAAGACCGCCTTTGGTGTGATAATTGAAATAAAGATTTTTTCTATGGGTATTTTCATTGTAGTTCACATAGGAATTTACCTCTGATGTTATCTTTTAGGTTTTGTAAGTCAGTACACAGCTAATATGAAAATGTTGATGTTTATTCTAAATGCAAAATACACATTAAAAATTTAGTACTTTATTTTATTGGTATTTTATGTTATTGTTAACTACACATTGTATAATATAATAAGAACCTCCTGACAAAACAGCAAGACCAGCAAGATGTCAAGTATGTCTTAGAAAAAGGCCAAGAAAGCAAAATATATATGCAGTCAGAGTAAGCTATATGTGTGTGTGAGTAACATGCTGTTGTCATTTGTATTTTCTGATTCATGGTTTATAAACCATATGGATGTATTGGTTGCATATTACAATAACAATCCAACAAAATAAACTGTGTAGCCAGTATTCTTACATTTTGGTCAGTATCTAAGAAAAAAACTGTAAGAAAAAGGAAAAAAAAAAACCCTTGGATATATTACATTCCCTAAGTCCAAAGATTGTTCTTTCTACCCAGGAGTCTGAGATCTAAAATAGCTGATACAATATTCTCTTGAGTAAGAAGTACTTCACATACATTCCCCATAGTAAACATACACAAACACTGAATATGAAAAAATTTAACTAGGTGAAATAGCAGAAGGTGAACCTCTAGTTGTAAGACAAAATTCAGAACTCAAAAGGTGTTTAAAAAGAAACAAATGAGGCCGGGTGTGGTGGTGCATGCCTGTAATCCCAGCACTTAGGAGGCTGAGGCAGGAGGATCGCAGAATTAGAGCCCAGCTTGGGCTACACAGTGAGTTCAAAGCCAGCCTGGACTAACACAAGACTCTGTCTGCAAAACAAAAGGAAGGAAGGAAAGAAGTCTAAATTCAAACTCTTATACTTGCATAATTCACAGTGTTGAACCAAGTTCTTATTCCTTACTCTCCCTGTAATTTCAGCAAATGTTTCTATATACATGCTGAACTCAATTCTAAATTTTGGTCCTCATAACCTTACTAACCTTTGGAATGGTGCTTGAAAAGAGTTATCATGTTCCTGACAACTCATTTATTAGAGAATTAGACAACATCAAAGACAGAAATGAATAAGATGTAAGCAGCAAATCAAAGTATCCAACTTAAGACTGCCAGTATAAATGAGGATTTCAGGCTTGCAAAATAACTCTAATCACTTACCAATAACTCCTAGACTGGTGAGCCGAAGATACTCAAAGGGACGTGTTTTGCTGACAGTGTGCAAAAAGGGATACAAAAAAAGTGGGATATGTGCTGCAAGAAAAGCTGACCTGGAAGAAAAATTAATCATATTCAGTGCACAGATATGATTTTTAAGGGTTATGAACATTCACATTTCTTCAATTCTGTTAAGGCTTATAATACTACCAGAGCAAGGAAACCTTAAGAAAAATGTTATTGACCATTAGCCTTGGCCAATGGTTCTCAAATTGGTGGCAGTGGGCAGGTGGGTGGGGCTGCCCCCTAGAGAACATGAGACATTTTTGGTAGTCAGAACTAAGGGACGTTAGGGGCTACTCTTATCCATTGGACAGAGGCCAGAGGTACTGCTAAACATCCTACAATGCACAGGATGTTTCCCTTCCATCCTACTCTTCCCACCAGTGACCAAGCCCAAAATGTCAATGATGCCAATATTCAACACTACGTCAAGTCAGGGTGGTTAAGGGAACACAAGATTTTCCCTGCCATGAGTACCCAGGAACCTTAAAAATTGAATAATTTAATCATCCAACTTGATTTTTCAAAAGAGGTCATAAAATGCTAATAAATGTCTAAGAGATTCTTCTGGTTTATCTCCCTCATCTAATTTATGACTAAATAATTTCACAGGTACAGTCATATAAAACCTTATAAACCAATGTTATAAAACAAAGCAGCTCACTGGGGATACAGCTCAGCAGCATAAGCGCTTGCCTGGTGAGTCTGAGGTCGGATTCCCGGTACCAAAAACAAAACAAAACAAAAAAGCAGCCCATATCAACTTTTGTCTGCAATTTATTTTTTTTGAGAAAGGATCTTACTATGTAGTTCAGGCTGGCCTCAAACTCACAGATCTTCCCGCCTCAAGCATGTACCACCATGTCATTACTCTATTTCCTACGATTAAATGCACATTTTTCTTCTTCTGTTAGAGCATTTCAAATATATTAAGCTTTATGAAAACATTTCAATTTGTAACTAATATGGCATGCAACTAATACAAAAATCAGTCTATTACTTTATATTATAGTTATGCTTTGTAAAACAGTCAATACCCAAGATTTTTAACATTCAGAATACTCTTTTTTTTTTTTTTTGTGGTACCAGGGATTGAACTCAGGACCTCGTGCTTGCCAGGCAGGTGCTCATTCCACTGAGCTAACTCCCCAGCCCTCAAAATACTCTTGTATACCTATTAGTAGTTAAGATAATTTTTTTTAAAAAAAGTTCTCTGTATTTCCAAAAGATCAACTAAGGGCCAACTAAATACTCAGATTTCCTAAGCAAATCTGATAAAGAGAGAAAAGGCTTTAATAAATGTTTCAGAGGCCATAAAACCCATAAAGCAGATTCCTGAAGAGGCTTCCTTTTTCTTAATTTTCCAAATATGGCAGAATCACAAAATACTCCTTCAATTTGCACACCAATTTTCATCTACTATGAGGGCTGCCTAGAATTCTGTTAAAGATTCTAAAACATAAAATCTGAGCTCAGCTGGGCATGGTGGAGCATGCCTATAATCCCAGTACTCAGTAGTCCCAGACTAGATTACACAGTGAGACCAAGTTTCAAAATGGGAAAAAAAAAAGAAAAAGTGGAGGAGGAGGAAAGAGGAGGGCAGGAAGAAATAACTCTGAGTTCAGTGGGAAAAGGTGCTTCAAAAAAATTTAGTGAAGCCAG
This sequence comes from Dinomys branickii, assembly GCA_004027595.1. Taxonomy (NCBI): domain Eukaryota; kingdom Metazoa; phylum Chordata; class Mammalia; order Rodentia; family Dinomyidae; genus Dinomys; species Dinomys branickii. Next base: position 7,130 of record PVLD010029177.1, on the reverse strand, counting down.
GTATGGTGGCACTTGCCTGTAATCCAAGCACTTGGGAGGCTGAGGCATGAGGATTGCTGTGAGTTCAAGGCCAGCCTGGGCTATTTGGTGCATTCAAGGCCAGCCTGAACTACATAGTGAGACCCTGTCTCAAAAAACAAACAAAAAATTTAGTGAATTCCTATCATATGCCATGCACTGCACTGTATCTCAGTCACGGCACGGTGTATCACAGATTTGAGAAGTGGCTGTATGATTGACACAACTCCTGTGATGTGAACACTGCTTTTCAAAAGTTCATTGCTATGAATGGGTAAAAACTTAGGAGTCCTGAAGACTCACAACCAAACCTACATGTGTACCATTGCATGCCTTTCCTCTTACTGGCAAAAAACTTTTATGCCAGTATTAAATATACCCTGCCTCCAACTCACCCAAAGCATTTACCTGGTTTCTGGGTGTGATGCCACACACTGCAGTAATGCCAGAGCATTGCAAACTCTGTTGGATTGGTGTGCTGTCAAGGTAGGTGGGTTGATAGATGGATAAATATTTACAATTTCCTAAAAAGTGAAAACCAGTACCAGATCAATAAAGAATAACTGCTTATATAGTTCCCACAGTACTAAAGCAAAAAACATGCTCCCAAAATCTGTTTAGTTCCATTTATCCTGTAAGAACTAAGGAGCAGATATAAACAATGTTCCTATCCTTTGACTACAAACATAGTTGACTAAGACATTTCTATACATGTCTCTAGAAAGATTTTTTTCTCTCTTGCAGTACTAAGGTATGAATCTAGGATCTTCACACCAACCCTTTTTTAAGACAGGTTCTTGCCAAGTTGCCAAGGTTGACCTCAAATTCATCATCTTCTCCCAGAGTGCTGGGATTACTAGCCATGTGCCACCATATCTGGTTTCTAAGAAGCAACTGTGGTCACCTAAACTTCCTCTTAGATTTTGTTGCTGCTGAATCTTTTATCTGAGAGACTCTTACATTCTTAAAATCTCTCCTTTTGTCAAATCTTATTTTAAATAATGATGAGAATGCTAGCCAACCTAAATGGATTAGCGAATCAAGCACAGTGATTCAAAGAAGTCTGAGCTTGGTTAGCAACTACAAAAGCAAGGAGATAAGATAAAGGATAGTCGTGTTATCTGGCATTGTACTATTTTAATTTACTCCCATCAAGAACCATTTTGGCCTGAGTCAAATTTCAGTTATTCATTTTCTAATGCATAAGTGCCCCCACTTTTAATCCTACAAGTATTCTTAACATTTCTTCCCCCCGCCCCCCCCCACAGACTTTACTTTGCATTTCCTTACACCTTACTCCCCACATTTTTCTGTTATGTAAATATACTATAGCAATCCTAAAGCCATGTTTCTCAATGAGGTTTTTAGACCATGTGCATCTGAATCACATTTTTGTTAAAATACAGACTTTAGGGTCCACCCCAAACTGGCCGAATTGAATCTCTTGCTGAAGATCCAAGAACCTGTATTTTAAACCAACACCTTACAGTTTTCTAACACCTTATAGTTGTTAGAAATACTAATGTTTAAAGAAGCAACCCTCTAAAGTCTTCAAAAATCACCTGAGCAAAGATAGAGGAGAAAAAAAGTACCGTATGGTGAAGATGACTGAATTGCCACTCACAGATGTAAACCCACCTGTAAAAGTGCTGCAATAGTACCGAAGGAATGCCACAGCATGGGTGCAAGATCAGGAACAGATTCTCGTTTCTTACTTAGCTCCAGCAACGCATTTTCCCTTGTCTCAGGGCTGGATAGCTCGTTGATCCACTGGTAGATTTTTTCTCTATCCACTTGAGCCAGTGCAGTAGGCACAGGCTTTAGGGAAAAAGAAAAAAGTAAGTTTGACTTTATTATAATCAGATCAAGTGTTACCCTGCAATAGTGCTTTAAAGGGAATGTATCTTCCATAAATATCAGAGGGGCTTTTCTAAATACACATATTTGATGTAAACCAATCTGTTTAGCAGTTATCAATGCTCACATTCTTTAATAATAATTCTACATTTAGGAATTTTTCCTATAGGTATGCTTGCGTTGTACTGAAGACATACCATGATATTTACTGTTACACTGTTGGTATTTGTGTGTGTGTGTGAGACAAGGTCTCATTATGCAGTTCAGGCTGGCCTTGAACTCATGGCAATCCCTCTGGCTCAGCCTCCCCACTGCTGGGATTATAGGAGCATGCCACCATGTCTGTCCTGCTGTACTGTTTTAAAACAGAAAATGAATGTATTTATCAATAAGGAATTGGTTAAATATATGTTGGCACATGTTTATAATGGAATACTACGCAGGTCTTTGAAAAAGAGATAGCTCTGGGCATGGTGGTGTATGCCTGTAATCCCAGCAGTCTAGCGGCTAAGGAAGAACTGCTACAAATTGGGGGCTAGCCTGGACTACATAGTGAATTTAAGGCCAGCCTAAACTACATGGTGAAATTCTATGTCTAAAAAACAAAAACAATCCATCCCCTCAAAAAAGATACAGCTCTCTACATACTGACACTAAATAAAAACAAAAAGGGGTGCAGGACAGCATATATAATGTGCTTACATCAATATAAACATAAACATTCTTATATGTTTACATGCATTGGTTCTAGAAGGACACATAGTTATCGCCTAGGTTGGAGATCTACATGGGAGCCTTAATGGTTCATTATAGTTTAAATTTATTTTAACCATATGCCTATAATAATTTCTGAGACAGAAAAAAAACTGTACCTCACTATTGCTGATTTCTCATTAATCTGACCCCACCATCAAAGAGCCCAAAATGCCTATAACATGGTAAAGGATATATGCATTCCCTCCATCCCTTTCACAATATTCATTACTTATTAATGTAGAAACTATATAGATTTACAAAACATGCTTTAATTTTTGTGGTAAAAAATCACAACATTCTCCCTAAGTTTGAGCATTTCAATTATTCTCCATACTAGTCAAATAGCCTTGTAACTTTGGTTAAATTCCTTTTTCTGATCTGGAAAACAAGATGGCATATTAGAAAAATGATCGCAACTCCTACCTCTAAGCCATAAACTTCTCACAAATTCAAGATGATTTCTATCACTATGTCCAATAATTCCTCATGTAGTTTTTCCTAAGTCAGGAGGAATAAAAGAGTGATAGGTAGATAAAAGGGTGATCTACACCTACAGATAAGATCATTCATACTCAATTGAATCAATCTGCTCGATTCACCCAAGTATTAAGTTGTATATTCAGTGCTTTTTTTTGGTCTTTTTGAGACAGGGTCTTGCTATGCAGTTCAGGCTGGTCTTGAGCTCACTTTGTAGCCTAGGCTGGCCTCCAACTCACAACGATCCTTCCGCCTCAGCCTCCAGAGTGCTGGGATTACAAGTGCGCCATCACACCCGGCTTCAATGCTTTTTTGAACTGTTACATAGCTTCTCATAGTATTTACCAGTCTCCACTGTGTTGTAGTGTGACAGAATGATGGCCTAAAAGAATTGCTGTTGCAGGACAGAATAAAGTATAAGATAGACCTTATGGTGGACTCAGATTTACTCTATCCAACCTGAATAATAGCCTTCTATAAATGGAAGCTTGAGTACGAGCTTTTAGCTTGATGAATATCATTTCACTTCCAGGACAGAATGAACCACAAGATGGCTAAATGGACTGAAATAACATGCAGCTTAGGCTTCCCTTACAGTAATCCTCTCAGAGCTGTTTTGTAACTCCCATTAGCGATGCTCCTCAAGGAAGCAGAGGTTACTGAAGCAACAATGTGACAAAAATAGGTATGATGGGATAAAAACTCTTTTCCTCCATGTCAATACCAAAAGCAGTAGGGCTTAAGCTCTTGTCCTTTTTAATGCTCTGACCAATAGGCACTCAACTAAAAAACAGTAGTTTTACAGGTGTCTGTTTAGAGTGTATTATCTTGGAAGATCAATGGAAACACAGGCTAAATTTTAGCTTTAGCAACTCTGCCCACAGCCTCTTGGAGCAATATCATAATCCAGTAACTAAAGGGAGCCCCAGTTAGTTAGAACCCATTCAACACCCCCTGAAGTTTTGCCAAACATACACCACCATAAGTAAACTCCAACAAGAACAGCCTGTGATGTGTGTTTGCTAGGCCTACCCTGCCCTGATAACTCCTGTACACCAGACCCCCCCCACATCCTTTTCCAGAGCTCTGACATGGGGAAGTTATTTAAAACCTAAATGGCAAGCCAAAGTTTGAACCCAGATGGTCTGGTAACACATTCCATACTTTTTTGGTGGTGCTAGGGATCAAATCTAAGGTCTTGCGTGAGCTAGGCAAGCACTCTACCACTGAGCTACCTTCTCAGCCTGAATCCATACTCTTGCTAATGCTGTTTCTTATTTGTCTGAATATTAGAGCTCGTGCTCGCTTCGGGAGTACATATACTGAAATTGGAACATTATAACTCACTTAAAGTAGCTTTCTAAGAAACTATTTACTAGACAAAATAATGAATATATGAAAATCTCAGAGAAGTATTGCTACTGTTAGTCCAATTCAGTACCATAAATATCACTGATCTTAAGAGAAATTCTCTAGTTATTGAGATTACAAAGGACTTAATAAATACCATTTTAAAGCTGGGCGTGGTGGCGCATGCCCGTAATCCTAGCACTCGGGAGGCTGAAGCAGGAGGATCGTTGCAAGTTTGAGGCCAGTCTGGGCTACAAAGTGAGCTCAAGGCCAGCCTGAACTGCATAACGAGATCCTGTCTCAAAAAGACAAACAATAACAACAACAAAAATAAATACCATTTTAATAGAAAAGCTAGTAAAATAGTTTCACATGATTCCTGATGTCCTATTATGGCTCACACAGGGGCATAGTGTAGCTAGTGATAGCTACCAAAATACATACACATACATAGATGCAGGTATGCAAGCATGCCACCCAGCAATTTCTTTTTCTTTTTGAGACAAGGTTTCACAATGCAGTTCAGCCTATCCTTGAACTCACTTTGTAGCCTAGGCCGGCCTTAAACTTGCAACAATCCTGCTTCAGCCTCCCAAGTTCTGGGTTTATAGGTAGACTTATAGGTGCGTGCCTCTACGCCCAGCCACCAACAAGCAATTTTATAAAATATATAGAAATTTAGTTTTGGAGAATAAAAGACAAATATTTTTACTTTTCTAATTAAATACTGGTTCATATATTGGTTCAAGAGGATGGGAAGTGAAAGAAAGGGTAGGGTTGGCAAGGGGAGAACTGTATTGAAGGTTTATTTTAAAAACATAGTATTATTTAAGGAGTACAAGTATTTACCAGCTATCATCCTCATTTTAAGCCAATGAAACTATGGATAACTGTGGCCAGATTTGATTTCCTCCTTATTTCTACTCTCTCCTTAAAGACCACCTAGCTGAGCACACTAGCATGTACCTGTAGTTCCAGCTACTCAGGAGGATAAGGCATGAGGGTTGCTTGAGCCCAGGAGCTGGAGGGCAGTCTTGGGCACTACAGTTAGAGCCTATCTCAAAAACAACAACAAAAAAAACCCTGTAAAAATTCATAGTTCAGGTACAGCTCAGCAGCACAGTGCCTTGCTTGGCAAGCGCAAGGTCCTATGTTTGATTCCCGGTAAACCCCCCCCAAATTCATAGTTCACATACTACAACTCTTTGATCTTTATAGAAAAATTTTAATTTTCAATTTAGTAAAACATTTCTGTATTAGGCTGCAACTGATACAAAACTCAATGAAGTAGTAATATTGTCCAGCGATAGATAAGCAAATTCATCTATGACTTCCCTACTAGAAATTATCTAACTTAAAAACAGTAATTAGCAATAATTAAATAATGACCATTAAGAGCAGAGATAACATATTTTGGGGAGACCCTTTAAGAATCAAGTGAAAACTATGATCTTTGCCGCAGAAAAATATAGAGTTGCAAAACAAACCTACAAATAATTTTAGGTAATTCATGGACGCTCTGCAATGTAGGAAAGTCAATTTGCAGGTAACTATATAAGTAGTTCATAAATCAAAGGCACATTGTATTGTGAGCCTGAGATGGCGCAAAACTCAGTTTAGTGATTTCTAGACTTATGTAAGTCATTTAACTTTCTAAGCTTCAACTTTATTATTGTTAAAGGAGGGTAACTATATTAAATAATTGCCACTATCAGTTACAGACTGAAACCTTAGAAATTATAGTGGTACCTTGATTTATTTGTTTTTGTTTTTGTTTGAGACAGGGTCTCACTATGTAGCGCAGGCTGGGCTTGAACTTGCTTATGTAGCCCAGGCTGCCCTCAAACTCAGGGACATCCTCCTGCCTCAGCCTTCCAAGTGCTGGGGACTACAGGAGTGTGCCATCATGCCCAGTGAGGGTTTCTTGCTTTATGAACTTAAATGTGTTTCACAATTTTGAGGAAAATGGCTGCATTTGTGTTTGCTGGGGAAGATGGCAGTGGCTGTGTTTGTGACCCGGGGCAGAGTTTTCAAAAAGAAGCATTTGCTTCCCGAAGTATTACTGTACTTTCAATTTAGTTCTCAGTTATAAGTGAAAAATGGCATGGTGGCACTTACCTATAATCCCAGAACTCTGGGAGGCTGAGGCAGGACTTCAAGGCCACTATGTTGAGCTACATAGTGAGCTCAAGGCCAGTTTGAATAACACAGTGAAACTTTGTCTCAAAAACCAAAAATAAATAAATAAAATTAAAAAAGGCAAATTATCAATATAACTTCATGGGTCCAGAATGGCGGTTTTCTTACCAATAAATAAGAGACAGTCAATAAAGTTACAGGTTCTTCCACATATGGCTTTGAGTATTAATATGGTACCAGGGATCGAACTCAGGACCTTGCGCTTGCCAGGCAGGCACTTATACCACTGAGCTGTATCCCCAGCGTTTTGAGTATTAATACAATGATGATATTCTAAGAAAAAACATTTTCTAGGGCTAGCAATATAACTCAATGGTAGAGTACTTGCTAACCTGTGCAAGGCCCTGGGTTTGATCCCCAATACCTCAAAACCAAATAAAAGACTAGATACTTTTCAATAATACTAAAAGTATTAAGTTAAATATCCTCAAAAAAATTATAACATTAGAGGCCAAATTAGCATAGTGCACACC
>PVLD010029176.1:0-18410 GCA_004027595.1 Dinomys branickii | reverse complement strand
AGACTGCTCCCCCACCCTCCCAGGGTTCCCTGCAGGTATAGGGATGGATCTCCTCCCCCACTCGGTGATCTGGTCGCGAGCGCCGATATCTCACCAGTTATTGGAGTCCCTGCAGGCATGAAGGTTCCAAGGTGCCAGTCTATCCTTTGGGGCTTTCTGCACGGCCCGCCCGATGCGCACGAAACGTGAGACCGCTGGGTGTTGCCGCCGCCAGAGAGCCGATCTCTGTCGGGAGTCGCCGGAGAGCTGCGCCGGGTCGGGAGGCGGGAGGGATCGAGCTGTCTGTATTCTCGGGGCGCTAGGACCCAGCAAATCTTTCTCTCCGCTCCCGGCGGCGTTTGGGGCCCTCCGCGCGCCCCGCCCGACATGCGCGAAACGTGGGATTGCCGGGCGTCTCCGCCGCTAGCAAGCTGATCTCTGTCGTGAGTCCCCGGGGGTTGCGCCGGCTCGGGAGGTGGGAGGGATCGAGCCGTCCGTGCTCTCAGGGCGCTAGGACCCAGTAAATCTTTCTCTCCCCTCCCTGCGCTTGGGGCTCTCCGCGCGGCCTGCCCGACACGCGCGAAACGTGGGATTGCCGGGCGTCTCCGCCGCTAGCAAGCCGATCTCTGTGGGGAGTCGCCGGGGGGCTGCACCGGCTCGGGAGGCGGGAGGGACCGAGGCGGCCGCGCTCCCACTGCGCTTGGACCGAGCCAAGCTTCTTCCCCGTGGGGATCGTCCCTGGCTCCCAGCGTCTGGGGCTTTCCCATGTCTCGCCCCGGCAGCCTGGTCTGCCGTACCACATCTCCCCCGGCATCTCAGAGAAATACGCCCAGTTTAAACTTCCCAGCCGAGGTCCCGGCATTCACGCTCGCCAAGTCTGTCTCGAGCTGGTGATGTTTATTAAGGAGGTTCGCTCCCTTGCTGCTCACCTGGTCGCCATCTTCCCCGGATCCTCAAAATGTACACTTTTAAACTCAAATTCCTATTAAACGCTTTCCCAAAAGAGATGAGAGAAGGAAATAAAGGCACCAGCACATACAGAAACACATTAATAGAATGCTATGAACCATTTCCTGGGGTATCAGGAGAATGATCAGCTTTTTTCAATCCTGGTTTAGGTGTTTATGGAACAAAGATGTCAGCCAGACTAGTATTTTCAGACAAATTCATGAGGTTAGATGAGAACTTCCGGGAAGATGGCGACCAGGTGAGCAGCAGAGAGGAATCCTCCCAGAGAGATCTCTAGCTCGAGACAGGCTCAGCGCGCCTGGTTGCTGGGTCCACAGCTGCGAAATTCCAACTGAACGTGTTGCTCTGCACTGCCCGAGTCACAGCGGGGTGGCTCAATTTGCAGCGGTGAGGAGCATGTGGGCCGGGAGAGCAGGGCCCAGGGCAATCGGCGCGGCATGCAGGCAGCGGCTCGGCCAAGTCCACACACCCCAAGGGCACCCGCAGCAGGACAGACCTTCCCATCTCCCGACCCTGCGTGGCTTGCCGGCAGCTGCAGCCAGAAATTGGCTTTTTGGCGGCTGCAGCGCGGAGTGGACTCAGAGACCGTGCTCCTCAGGCAGGCTGTGCTAATCCGGGCTGTGGACCGGGGTCCCGCTCAGGTCCCTGTCCCAGCAGCCAGCGCCCTCCTCGGCCTGAAGGTGGGCAATGCAGTGGCTGCAGTTGGGGGCTCCTGCAAGAGCGCTGAGGAGGCAGAGAAGCACCGGGGAGCAGTGGATCACGGGCGAAGCACGAAATATGAGCACTTTGGGGCTCTCCTGCCTGCACGGATCCCAGAACGGGTGAGCAGATTGCACGCCACAACCAGATCACTGAGTTTGGGAGAAGCTCGACTCAGGGAGGTACACCTGAGCAGTCCTCCTGCCTGCACGATCCCAGGGATGGGTGAGATGTCTGGGCACCCCGACTGGATTTCTGAGTCAGGGAGAAGCTCCATCCAGTGAGGGACATCAGAGCAGCCCTACTGAATGCACAGACCCCGGGACAGGAGAGCTGGTTGGGCACCCTCACCAGATTTTTGAGTGGGGGAGGAGCTCCACCCAGGGAGGAACACCTGAGTGGCACCCTGCCTGCACGGTCCCCAGGGGGGTGAGCTTTTTATGTGCCTCAGCCAGGTCTCTGGGTAGGGAGTAGCTCAGCCCACAAAGCAGCATATGAGCAGCCCATTGAGCGGAAATCTCAACAGAAAGCTTAAGGGACATTCCCCTGAAGAGAAGAAGTCACTGGAGCAGGCTTTGTATCACACCTTTGCCTGGTGAACTGCCTGGGTAATTTATTGCTCAATATTTTGAATCTGATACCCAAAAATGGGAAGACAGAAGAACAAAACGCATTCTCAGAACTCAACCCCACCCAGAACAAGTACTGGATGCGAGGGCACAGGGGAACTAGGAAGCCACATACCTGCAAGTTCTGAAACGATTGCATCCGAAATAAAGAAACTACTCCAACAGGCCACAGAAGAGCTTAAAGCAGAAATAAGCCACATACCTGCAATGATCTCTCAGACAAAAAATGAACTGAAAAGTATAATGGAAGAAATATTCCGAACACATAGAGAAGAAATAGATAAAAGAATAGAAGAAAATAGGAAACAAATGGAAACGTTACAAGAGCAATTTAGGAATGAATTACCACGAATGAAACAGGTCCAAAGAGATTGCCAGGAATTGAAAAATTCCACTGAAATCTCGCAAAACCACTTAAATGAAACCGATGATAGAATTTCAGACCTTGATGACAGCACGGCAGCTTATGCACGTGAAAGGAAGGATCTCATAAAATCATCAAAGACCCAAGAAAAATCAACCCAACAGCTGCAAGATGAGGCAAAACGAAATAATATTTGAGTAATAGGAGTCATTGAAACAGCAGAGACAACACAAATGATATAAAAAGAATATTTGCTGAAATAATAGCAGAAAATTTCCCAAACAAGGTAAAAGATACTGAAGTACAGTTAATCGAGGCATATAGAAACACTACGAGCCATAACCCAAAGAAAACCACACACAGACATATAATAGTCAAGATCCCAGACATCCAGCAAAAGAACACAATATTAAAAGCTGCTAGAGAAAAGAAACATCACCTATAAAGAAAAAGCCCAACAGAATTACAGCAGACTTCTCAACAGAAACCATGAAATTAAGAAGAGCGTGGAATGAGGTATAACAGATTCTGAGACAAAACAGCTTCCAACCCAGACTGATGTATCCTGCAAAACTATCCTTCAAATTCAAAGGAGAAACAAAACATTTCCATGACAAAGAACTACTGAAGAACTTCATGAGTGCCAAACCAGCATTGCAAGAAGCACTAAAAGATATTCTAGATAGAGAAAAAATGACCACAATCTCAAGAACAACAATAGAAAGAAACCCTCAAACAGAACAAGCATGTAAACAGATAGCAAAAGTAGGAAAACAACAAGTAAACAACATGACTAGAATAAGCCAACATATAACCATTATAACCACTAATGTAAATGGCCTCAATTCACCAGTGAAAAGGAAAAGATTGGAAGAGTGGATTAAGGAACACAATCCAACGATATGCTATATACAGGAAACACATTTTACTCAAAAGGAAATCCACAGGATGAAAGTTAAAGGATGGAAAACAATTCTCCATGGAACAGGCCCCAGATAAAAGCAAGGGTAGCTATTATGTTCGCAGACAATTTAAACTTCAAACCAAAAACAATCAAAAGAGATAAAGAAGGCCATTACATACTAGTTAGGGGAAAGCTGCAAGAGGAAGAGATAACAATCCTAAACATTTATGCACCAAACAGTGGAGCACCAAACTTTAAAAGGAAAATCTTAACAGACGTGAAAAATCAAATAACTGATAACACTATTTTAATGGGAGACCTAAACACCCCTCTGATGCAAAGAGACAGGTCAATCAGAGAGAACCTCACCAAAGAAATAACAGACCTCAATCAAAAGTGTGAACAAATGGACTCAGTAGATGTATACAGAGTGTTCCACCCCACAACATCAAAGACACGTTTTTCTCAGCTGCACATGGGTTTTTCTGTAAAATTGACTACATTCTGGCCCATAGAGCATATCTACCTAAATGCAAAAGAATTGAAGTTACCCCGTGCATATTATCACAATGCAATGAAATTGGAAATTAATGAAAAAAAGGAACTCTAAAAACCTCATAAACACTTCGAAATAAGACAACAACCTCCTCAATAACCAATGGGCCACACAAGAAGTTAAAGAAGAACTTAAAAAATACGTACAAATAAATGAAAAAGCAAGTACAACCTACCGGAATCTGTGGGATGCAATGAAAGCAGTCCTCAGAGGGAAATTTATAGCAATGAACTCATATATAAAGAAAACAGAAAGAGAGCAAATAAATAGCCTAATGGTACACCTCAAACTCTTAGAAAAAGAGCAACAACCCAAACCAAAAGCCCAAAGAATAGAGGAGATTATAAAACTCAGGGCAGAAATAAATGCAATTGAGGTGAAGAAAACTCTACAAAAAATTAGTGAATCAAAGAGTTGGTTCTTTGAAAGAAGAAATAAAATTGATAAAACCCTAGCCAACCTTATCATAAAAAGAAGGGAAAGAACTCAAATTCATGCAGTAAGGAATGAAAAGGATGAAATCACCACAGATCCCACACAAACCCAAGAGATCATTCATACCCACTTTGAAAATCTTTACTCCCATAGGATAGAAAATTCAGAAGAAATGGACAGATTCTTACAAAGGTACAAAGTAACAAAATTGAATCAGGAAGACTCAAAAATCCTGAACAACACAATATCGATTAATGAAATTGAAGATGTCATAAAAACTTACCAACTAAGAAAAGCCCAGGCCCTGATGGATTCACAGCAGAATTCTACACAACATTCAGAGAAGATCTAATGCCAACACTCTTCAAAATCTTCAATGAAATCGAAAAGGAAGCAACTCTCCCTAACTCATTTCTGGAGGCAAGTATCATACTGATACCAAAACCTGAGAAGGACCCAACCAAGAAAGAGAACTATAGGTCAATCTCTCTAACGAACATAGATGCAAAGATCCTCAACAAAATACTAGCAAACAGAATACAGCAAATCATAAGGAAAAGTAGACAGCACGACCAGGTAGGATTTATTCCAGGAATGCTGGAATGGTTCAATATTCACAAATCAATTAATGTAATACATCATATGAATACAGCCAAAGACAAAAACCACATGATCATTTCAATAGATGCAGAAAAGGCTTTCGATAAAGTCCAACATGCATTCATGTTAAAAACCTTACAAAAAATAGGAATAGATGGTCTCTACCTCAATCTGATCAAAGCCATGTATGACAAACCAACAGCCAACATCATACTAAATGGACAAAAACTGAAAACTTTCACTTTAAAGTCAGGAACAAGACAAGGATGTCCATTGTCACCACTCCTATTTAACATAGTTCAGGAAGCATTAGCCAGAGCAATTAGACAAGAGAGAGAAACAAAAGGAATAAGGATAGGAAAGGAAGAAGTCAAACTATCACTATTTGCAGATGACATGATACTATACATGGAGGACCCCAAAAACTCCACAAGAAAACTCTTGCAATTAATTGACAAATTCAGCAGCATAGCTGTATACAAAATCAACACCCAAAAATCAATAGCATTCCTATACATGAACAACAAACAGACTGAGAGAGAAATTGAGGAAACCGTACCCTTTACAATAGCAACCAAGAAACTGAAATACTTAGGAATCAATCTAACAAAGAATGTGAAAGATTTATTCAGTGAAAACTACAGTACTTTCAAAAAGGAGATTGAAGAGGATTTCAATAAATGGAAAAACATACCCTGTTCATGGTTAGGAAGAACCAACATTGTAAAAGTGGCCATACTACCGAAACTGTTGTACAGATTCAATGCAATTCCCATTAAACTACCATTAGCATACCTCACAGATCTGGAGAAAACATGCCTCAAATTCATTTGGAACCAGAAGAGACCCAGAATAGCAAAAGCAATCCTGGGCAATAAGGTCAACTCAGGTGGAATCACAATCCCTGACCTGAAATTATACTACAAAGCTACTGTAATAAAATCAACCTGGTACTGGCCAAAAAACAGACCTGAGGATCAATGGAACAGACTGGAAGTTGCAACCACAACGAAAAACACACTCAGCCACCTACTATTTGACAAAGGGGCCAACCAAACTCACTGGAAAAAGGATGAGTTGTTTAATAAATTGTGCTGGAAAAACTGGCTTGCTTCTTGCTGAAAACTGAAAATAGACCCCAGTCTATCACCATGCACCAAACTCAGGTCAAAATTGATCACAGACCTCAGTATTAAAACAGAAACTCTAAATCTATTGGAAGAGAAAGTAGGTAAAAATCTTGAAGACATAGGAGTAGGCAGAGAGTTCATGAACAAAAATGAAACTGCAAGGGAAACACTTCAAAGAATCAATAACTGGGACCTCACCCTACTGAAAAGTTTTTGTACATCTAAAGGAATCACCAGCAACGTAAAAAGAAAACCCACAATTTGGGAAAAAATCCTAGCTGGCTGTCCCTCAGACAAAGGTCTTATCTCTAGAACATACAAAGAATTAGAAAACATTTACCTGTCCAAATTCAAAGACTCAATGCAGAAATGGGCATCTGAGATGAATACACACTTCTCAGATAAAGAAATACAAATGGCAAATAAATATATGAGAAAATGTTCCACATCCTTAGTCATTCGAGAAATGCAAATAAAAACAACACTGAGATTTCATCTCACCCCAGTAAGAATGGCCAGTATTAGAAAATCATACAATAACTAATGCTGGCGAGGCTGTGAAGAAATAGGGACTCTATTACACTGCTGGTTGGAATGCAGACTGGTGCAACCACTGTGGAGAGCAGTTTGGACATTCCTCTGCAAACTAGGTCTAGCGGTTCCATTGAAACCAGCTATTCCCCTTCTGGATATTTTCCCAGAAGATCTGAAAGCATCATATCACTCTGATATATGTGCACCCGTGTTTATAGCAGCGCAATTTGTAATAGCTAAATCGTGGAAGCAACCCAAATGTCCATCCACAGAAGTGTGGAATAAAAACTGTGGCATTTTTATATAATGGAATATTATTCAGCTATGAAGAGGGACAGATTTGGGGCCTTTGTAGGCAAATGGTCACAATGGGACACCATACTAATGAGTGAAATAAATCAGAGGTACATGTGCAGGCAACGTATTGTGTCAGTGGTGTAAGAACCTGAGGGTGGGAATATAAACTAAGAGACATGAAGGAAATCTGTTCAAAAGTAAAGAACAGATGGGACGAGGGAAAGGAGAAAAGAAAGAGGCAAAAATGTATGTATGTATGTATGTATGTATGTATGTATGTATGTATATATGTGCAGGATGGCTAACATGGTTCTACTATTGTCTTATGTCACTTAATGGTATGGAATAGTTGATGACTGGTTGTTTGGTCAGTCTTGTATGTCTATATGTGTTCTCTGGAGCATACATTTTGAAGCTATCAATATGCAATGCAGGAACTATTGTCGGTTTTCTGTTGCTTTGTCTATAATTCAATTCTGATTATAGTGTTATTGTGCTACTTTGTGTCTCTTTGTTAATGCTTTCCTTGTTTTTTTTTTTCTTTCTTTTTCTGTTGTTGTTGATGTAGTTCTTTTTGCTTTCACACTTTAAAAGGAAGTTGTACTACTGACTTAGGTCACTTTATTGTAAGGAATAGTTGATGATTAATTGTCTGATCAATTTTGCATGTCTACATCTATTTTCCTGAATATACACTTACAAGTTATCAATATGTAATGCAACAACCATTGTTGATTCCCTGTCACCTTATCTGTAACTCAGATTCGATTGTACTATTCTTATGCTATTTTGTGTCTGTTTGTTAATATCTTTTTGTTTTTATATTTAAAAAAAAAGACAAATTCATGAAAGTTCCTGA
This sequence comes from Dinomys branickii, assembly GCA_004027595.1. NCBI lineage: Eukaryota > Metazoa > Chordata > Mammalia > Rodentia > Dinomyidae > Dinomys > Dinomys branickii. Next base: position 10,455 of record PVLD010029176.1, on the reverse strand, counting down.
TATGTGTATTACTGCCTGGGCCCAGGATCAACACAATTACATTTATTTTATTATTTCCCCCTGACATTGTTTTTTGTATATGGCGAAGGATACTGACAAACTCCTTTACAGGTCATCCACCAAACCAAACACAACTGGAGTCTGGAGTCCGGAGCCACTCCTACATCAAAGTACTGCTCACCACACTGTGTGGTCTGCCTAGGATGCCATTGCCGTATGCTGGACAATCCATTGCTCAAACAGTGCAGAATGTAGATTGCTGCTTTTGCCAGGAGTTTTAATCTAGTTGGTCCTTTTGTCCATCCAAACACTTGTGTTACTGGAAGCTGGGTCCTAATACAGTAACATCCTAACACTGCAAGGAAGAGGCAACATACCTCAATATTTGTGTCTTTGAAGAAGGATTTCAGAGAAAACATGCAGGCTGTCATAAAGAGTATAGATAGAGTTTACTGTAAAATAGTAGGTTTTCAGAGAGAGAGAGAGAGAGAGAGAGAGAGAGAGAGAGAGAGAGAGAGAGAGAGAGAGAGAATACACCTTCACAGATGAAAGATGAAGGTGGGCAAGCATCGTAATGATAATTGCACTGAATAAGTTCTTGAGCTATATTTATATGGTTAACTTGGTCTTTCAATGAGTATCCTTTTTTTTCTGGGTCATAGTTGTTGTGCTAATAAAAGAGGTTGCTTTTGCTTACTTCAGAGAGAAGTCAGTCTCCACTGACTCCTTAGATGGATGTCTTTATTTAGTCCATGTTGAGATCTTGAGGTTTTTCCAAACTTCTACTATAGCCTGTATTTTGCACAAGTCTTGGACAATGTCAGCTAGCCTGGAGGATGTTACATGACTGACTTCAGCTTGCTGTTCTTCCATTACTACCTTTTTATCTGGGTGTAGATATTAAGCAGCAATATTATTGGTTGTGTGTCCATTCACCCCCTCCAGACAACAAGAGTTATTAATAATTGCTGGCCCATTCAAGTCTCTGGGTTATCTTTCTGATTTTGCCAGCTGTGAAGGTAGTGTGGCCTCTTAGCTTCTGGGGTCTAAACATCTTTATTGGCCTCTGTTCTGCCATTTTAGGTTCCTCTCTTCTCCACAGACACGAAGGAGCCTAGCTTTGTAGCACTGTTCTTGTGGTAAGCCTTGGTTTCCAATCATCACCAAACAACTTCCTGGCGAAGCTGGGGTCACCTCTTACCTGTGCATACTTGATGAACTTGCTGAGAAATGTTTTTTTGTGCCTTATTCTTCCAGTGGAACACAATTCTTGCATTCATATTTTGATCTACGTATCTATTACAGCACGTACACTTCTCTTAGTTCCTCTATTTTTTCCTCTCCTACCTGTTAGGCAACTCAGAATATTCTGTTACTCATCATAGGCAGTCCCTTTCCTCAGACCTTTAAGAACCACTCTGAGAACAAGCTCACCCATTCTCTGTGATTTGTGTCTTAAGAAAGTATCCCAAGTAAATAAGAACTTGTTTATGTAGTCATATTTCAGTCCTTTTGTGCAAACTCTCTTTGAAGCCAATATCACAGCTGTTCTCCCGGCTCCCACTGGTATAAGCCAGCTACTTTTGCATCTCCTCTGGATTACAGCCTATTTTCCTCTGTTACCAGGCTCACCAAGTCCCTGTGCATGGGTTAGGATTTAACCCCAGTCATTTGACTGCCAGCTAGTGTGGGCAGCTCCTGAGAGGGGTATCTACTGCTCTGCATGGCAAAGCCTCTGCAGCATCTCTAGCAGCAGGGGCCACATTTCAGTGCCATAGTTTCTCACCCAGGGCACGGGCCTTAGGGTGACAGATCTTCCTTGACTGTGTACTTAGCCACTGATGGAGCTCTGTGACTTTTAATTTTCAGATCTTCTATATGCTGTTTACTGGTTTATTCCCTCCCACTTTGCAAATAATTAAGCAGGCTCCTCGCTCTCACCCACATTTTCTAGCCGCTTAACAGTTAGTTGTTACTTGTCATTCCTTTGTGGTTACCAGTACAACTTAGCATTAATTTGTCAGCACTGCTATCTTTCTGGGCACTGTTTGCCTGTTTTCCACAAGCCTTCCCATGCCACCACTTTAGCAGTTGTGTTGCCTTATGCCAGGGGCTATCTGTGCCTCATAAACCACTCAGTGTGACACCTTTTCACGCAGGCAGTAGGTGAATTTGTTCCACAGCCTCATCTCATTGCTTTTGGGCTTGGGCCGCAAATGGTGTCATTTGTGCTAGGAAGATCTTCAAGAAGCATCTTGGAATATTACATATCCATAAAGAAGAATGAAGTTGTTTCATTTGCAGGAGAATAAATGGAACCAGAAATTGTCATGTTAAGTGAAATCAGCCAGACTCAGAAATTTGAATATTGCCTGATTTCTCTGATATGTGAAAACTAGATAATACATAAATATATAAATAAGTAACTAAACTGAAGGAGTTTGCATCCCCCCCCGCCACGCCCCTCCAGAGCTTGGATTATAAGCATGCAGTACCATACTTGGCCAGAAATTCTGAAATAAAATTTAAGACAAGTGAACTCTCTCTCTGGAGGTTCTGCTGGAGAATACGTTCCATACCTCCTCTAGCCTTTGGAGCTTCCTGTCATTCCCTGGCATTAGCAGTCTCTCTTGCTGCCCCTAATTATCACATCTCTTTTTCTGTTTGTATTTACATGCACTCTTCCTCTGTTTCTCTCTTGAGGCCATTTGTGTTTAGGGATCAGCCAAATAATCCAAGATGATCTCCTCACTGGAAGATCCTTAACTAACCAAATATAGGGTGTACTTTTCCCAAATGGGCACATCAGGGATTATGAGCTGATGTTTTTGCAGGCTATATTTTAGCCTACCACGGCATGCAAGATATCTATGGGGAACATAGCAGTGGAAAGAGAGAAAGAACTAGAGAAAATGGGGAAAGCCTTCAATGCAGTTGTATTACTTTTTAAATTTTTATTTTCATCACTATATGTTTGCAGTACATAATGGTTGCATTTATTGTGGGGAGATGGTGTATACACCTAACATTAATTCTTTTAACAACCCCTTTCCTTCCCCTCCCATCCTCTCCCTCCGTCTCTCACTCCCCTTCTGTCTTGCCAAAGGTCTACCTTCCTGTTTCCTACTACCTGTCTTTTATTTTGTTCTTTATTTCATTTGAGTTTTGTTCTTTATATACTTTGGCTTTCTCATATAAGAGAAACCACGTGATATTTAAGCTTGTGTCTGATTTATTTCACTTAAAATTATGGATCTTGAGTTGTATCTATTTTCCTGCAAATGACTAAAATTTATCTTTCTTCATACCAAAGCCTCATGTGGTCAAGTGTGGTAGGTGGGCTTTTCAGAGGTAGCTGAATCTAGAGTTTGTGAGTGATTCATTGTCTAGTGCTGGGCTTGGAGGCGTGAGTGCTACACCTGCCCTAGGGAAGGTGGCCTGGTACAACATAAGGGAGGAAAGGAGGCTTGCTTCTCTCTTCTGCTCCTGTCCCTTTTGTTATCTTCCGGTGTGGTGAACCATCACCCCTCTGCCACGACACCCTGTCTTGGAGCCTACTGATTACAGACTGAAACCTCTACAAACTGTGAATCAATAGACCTTTCCTCTTTTAGCTTTGGGTGTCAGGTATTTTGTCTCAGCAACCAAAAAAGTAACTGAGACAAATACCATGCTTTAAAATCCATTTACCAGTGGATGGACATATGAGCTACTTCCCAAATTTAGCTATGATGCATTGTGCTTCCGTAAATATGAATATGCACGTATCACTGTAAAATGATGTCTTTAACTCTTCTGGGGAGAGGTAGAAAGGGAATAGCTGGATCAGATGAAAGTTAGAACGAGGGAGCCATGGATAGCATCTCGCACTGTCATCCGGTTCTAGAAAGGTTTACCCTTGGCTAAAGGTGAGTTGAATCAAAGCACCTATTGATTCCTATTTCCTATCCTATTTTTAAAATACCTTGTGTCTGCAGGACTAGGTTTCTGTCAATAAGTCTACTGCAGAAAGTTATTAGGTCAGTGTAGACGAGGGGAAGCGTGGCTTGGGTGGGATATGGTGGTGGATCCAGAAAAGCGGTAGCTTGGATCAGTAGTCTTTATTGTTTTCCACAGCAGGAGATCTGAGAAGTGCAGTTTCATAGCTATGACATATATCTGTGTGCATTTCCTTAATATTTTTGCTACCAAGATTTCCTATTTCCAAAGGTTCCTCATCTATGAGGCCAACTCGTAACTATCAACTAAAATTTAGTTTAGATTTTTATCTATCTACTCCTTTTACAGAAACTAAAGCATAGATTACTGCCTGAAGTTATTTTGAGTGGGAGAATTTCCCTTTGCTATTGCATTTCAGAGACATCTGTAATGGGACTATGGCAAAATAGCTTTGTACTCTTTGCTGGCAACAGCACACCGCACAGACTTATCTCTACAAAAAGGCCTGTGCTTTTTCCTCCTTGGTCAACCTGCTACAAAGAACTGCTTATGAATCTATGGGTATTGTCAAGGGAATGGTGTAAAGGCAGTAAACACAGAAGTCACTGAATGAATGGTCTGATTCACTGGCCCAGGTGGTTATTATACTATTGAGATCACTTGAGCCTTTTTATCTGATGCTAAGAAATTAACTGCAGGGCCTCATGCTTGGTAGATTAATGCTCTACTCTTGAGGTACTGCCTGACTCCTTGAGTCTGACCTTTATTTTAACTAAGGTGTGGGATTACTAAATTGTGAGATGCACAACTTTGTAATCTGACAAATCAGAAAAGGCCCAGTATATGAGGAGTAGTCCAACTACATAGGTACATGGTGTCTAATGTCTACTAAACCAGGTTCTAAACTGAGACCTACATTTCAATTAAACATAGCTTTTGGAAGAAGATTCCATGCCCTTACCCTCAAATTTTAAGTTTTGTGATTTTTCTTTTAAGGTTTTTGTATATCAAATTTACTTTAAACACCATTCAATTAGCTTGGTCATAAAAGCCCAAAGGACACAGTCAAGTACAGCATAGCCTGTGATCAATGTTAAGTTTTCCTTTATGTTGGGGCCCATGTAAAGTGGATACTTCCAAAATTAGCTTGCAAATATTTGGAGCAATACACCCAGTCATGATATATGTTCTCTGTAAAAGTCTGAAAAGGTCTGTCAAGCATGGAGCTAATTTCTTCAGGGAAGGAGAACTAAAGGCAGAAAACTTTCTTCTTACTCTAGAGTGGTGATACAGACCTGCCACAGGCCCCTACTTCTCTGGAAACGTCATATATGTGGCAGGTATTTGAATTTTTATGCACTTTTACCTAACCTTCCTCTGGTATACAAGTCTAACCAGCTACTTTTACTACTCCTGCTTACCATGTGAATTAATAGAATTCTATTAACGTAGTGAACTAGCATGATGCTCTATAAAATAGTAAGGAATACAAGATTTTTCTAAGATATAATATACTAAGATAGAGAGATGGAGAGCTGTCATAGGTCACAGTGAAAAGAATGAATGTTTTCTTGATTAGATGTTATAGAAAATAAAATATTTGCTGGGTCAATGACTGCATAAAATGTGCCAAGGGTTGTGATGATTTGCTTTAGTGATGATATTACACACAGAAGTGCCGCTGTAATTTGTGTCACTATCTGATTAGGTTTATAATAATGCATAGAGATCACTAAACATACATCTGGCTTTTGCACTAGGTATTTCTCAATATCTACTATACAGTTTGGTCCTTATTTACACTTTTGGTTTCTCACACCAGAAAAATAATGTGCTATTGACACATGGTTGTCCATTTTCACTTAAGGCTATGGCCCCAAGATGCATCTATTCCTAATATCTTAATGTTTAGACTCTATATGTTCTTGTTTTGTTTCTGTTTAGAACTCCTAATTTTTTACTCATATTGGTCTTTTAGTGAAAGTGATGCCTTCTTTGTCTTATCAGATATTTGTAGGGTAAAGTAGTTTGAAATCTTTTTAGATTTTTAATGAGGGGAATTTCATAGGGAGTGAATTCCTATACCAATTATTAGTTTTGTTTGTTGTCTATCCCAGTATTGAAATTTCTATCGGTGTTTAATGCTGTGCAACAAATCACTACAAACTTAATGGCTTGAAACAACATCCATTTATAGCCATATACTTTCAAAGTATTGGAAATATCTTAGAACAGGGTACAATAGGCTACAATTAAGGGATCTACCAAAGCTAAGTCCTTATTTGAAGTTTGGAGTTTATTCCAAATTCTAGTAGTTATTGCTAAAATTTATTCCCTTGAAATTATAGAATTAATGGAGACTTACTTCTTCATGTCCACTAGGAGAGGCCATTTGCAACCCATTTTAAAGAGTTTATCTGACTAGACTAGGTCTATTGAGGCAAATCTCAAGGTCAATTGATAAAGGACCTCAGTTACATCTTAAAAGTCCTTTCACTCTTGTTATACAGTGTGACTCAATCCATGGAGGGTTATTTATCATGTTTAGAGTCCTGCCTACACTCAAGGGGAATTAATTAGGCAATGCGTGGAAATCTTGAGTCATCTTAGAATTCTGCTTCCTGCAGATGTTTTAAATTACTTTTAAGGGGGATGCTTGCATTTGATTTCTGTGGATATTTCATCTCTTCTTTTATTTTTTTGTGGTACAGGGGATTGAACCTACCTAAGGAAGAATTCTACCACTGAGCTACATTGTCGATATTTTTTATTTTGAGACAGAATATCACTAAATTGCCCAGGCTGGCCTCAAATTTCTGATCCCACTGTCTCAGCCTCCCATGTAATCAGATTACAGGTGTGAGCCATGCCCATCTCTTATTTGCTTTCTTTATCCACCCTTGCGGGAGGCTTTGTTACTACCAATGCTCTGGCTCTTTCTTCGAATCTGGAAGTAAATCTTGTGCTTTTTTATACCAGTTCTCTACGAAGATGTTTGAGATGTTGAAGACAGTCAGGGTGGTAGAGAAGCGGAAGTTTTCTGGTCTTATGTTCTGATCAAGTGCTATTCTAAGTCTTCCATCTCTCTTATTGGAAATATAATACTAGAAAGCCCTCTGCAAGATTTTTTGATTATTACGTCATTATGATTACTCATTAGTCAGCTTCCTTTCAGGAATTGCAGGTATCAAACTCACACCTTGCCTTTAAAAATGGGACTGGCACTGGTTTTAGGTGAAACTTCTTGATTTCTCTTATTCCCTTTGGCAATGTCTAGTCCACAGTTAGCCATTCTGTGCATTCAGACCCACTGACCATTTTGCTTTTGTCTATCTCTAGTCCACTATGATGTTTAATTACTAAATTGTTTTATTTTATGTTTTCGCATTGCAAATGCTTCTCCATATCTGTGAATTCTGCCTTAGCAGATGCAACTAACCTCAGGTTAAATATTTAAAAAAAATCCTGCGTATGTATGTACTGAACGATATAAACTTTTTCTTGGCACTGTTACATAAAAAATACAGTATGAAATGATTTATAAAACATTTACATTTTTATTTGATGTTATAAGTAATAGAAAAGAATGTGTGTAGGCTATATGAAAATACTACACTATATCAAATGAAGAACCTGAACATCCACAGGTTTTGGTACTCATGACGGTGCTGGAAATAATCTTCCATGAACATGAGGGATGTCTGTATGTTTTTGTTGTTGTTGTATATCAGAGGAACAAACAGATTTGAAAACATTGTACCATTTTCTTTTTTTTATTTAAAAAAAAATAAAAGTACAAAAACATATTAACACACAGACACAAATTAGCATAAAAAATAGTACAATCAAAACTGATCTATAGACAAGGTGACATGGACACAACAGTGGTTGTTGCTTTACCTATTGATAACTTTGAAGTGTATATATATGAACCCAGATACAGATATGCAAAATTGGTCAGAGAATTAATCCTCTTACCAACAGAAAAACACAAAAAACAAAAAAACAAAGACAAACAAACAAACAAAAAAACCCACCAATAGTTGCTGCTTTGCTTATAGAGATCTTCGAAGTGTGTGTTCAGGATAACACATACAGGCATACAAGATTGATCAAATAACCCATCATCAATTATTCCTTAGCATTAAGTGATATAATACAATAGTAGAACAATGTTAGCCCTCCTGCATATATGTATATTCATATATACATACATAAATTTTTGCCTCTTTCTTTTCTCCTTTCCCTCTTCCCATTTGTTCTTTGTTTTTCAACAGATTTGCTTCATGTCCCTTAGTTTATATTCCCACCCTCAGGTTCTTACACCAGTGACACAATACGTTGTCTGCACATGTACCGCTGATTTGTTTCACTTATGAGTATGGACTCCAGTTTTGACCACTTGCCTAAAAAGTCCCCAAAACTGTCTTTCTTTATAGCTGAATAATATTCCATTATATAAAAAGGCCACAGTTTTTAAATCCAGTCTTCTGTGGATGGGCACTTGGGTTGCTACCACATTTTAGCTATTATAAATTGCGTTGCTATAAACATGGGTGCACATATATCAGAGTGATATGATGTTTTCAGATCTTCTGGGAAAACACCCGGAAGAGGAATAGCTGGTTTGAATGGAACCTCTAGACCTAGTTTGGGGAGAAATCTCCAAACTGCTCTCCACAGTGGTTGCACCAGTCTGCATTCCCACCAGCAGTGTAATAGAGTTCCTATTTCTCCACAGTCTCACCAGCATGTTATTGGATGACTCTTTCATACTGGGCAGTCTCCCTGGGGTGAGATGAAATCTCGATGTTATTGTATTTCTTTATCTGAGAAGTGTGTATTCATCTCAGATGCCCATTTCTGGATTGGGACTTTGAATTTGGACAGGTTCATGTTTTTTAATTCTTTCTATGTTCTAGATAGAAGACCTATGTCTGAGGGACAGCCAGCTGGGATTTTTTCCCAATTTGTGGGTTTTATTTTTGCTTTGCTGGTGATTTCTTTAGATGTACAAAAACTTTTCAGTAGAATGAGGCCCAATTATTGATTCTTTGAAGTGTTTCCCTTGCAGTTTCATTTTTGTTCATGAACTCTCTGCCTACTCCTATGTCTTCAAGATTTTTACCTCCTTTCTCTTCCAATAGATTTAGAGTTTCTGTTTTAATATTGAGGTCTGTGATCCATTTTGACCTGAGTTTGGTGCATGGTGATAGACTGGGGTCTATTTTCAGTTTTCGGCAAGAGGCAAGCCGGTTTTTCCAGCACCATTTATTGAACAGGCCTTCTTTTTTCCAGTGGGTTTGGTTGACCCCTTTGTCAAATACTAGGTAGCTGAGAGTGTTTTTTGTTATGGTTGCATCTTCCAGTCTGTTCCGTTGATCCTCAGTTCTGTTTTTTAGCCAGCACAAGGTTGATTTTATTACAGTAGCTCTGTAGTATAATTTCAGGTCAGGGATTGTGATTCCACCTGACTTTTCTTTATTGCCCAGGATTGCTTTTGCTATTCTGGGTCTCTTCTGGTTCCAGATGAATTTGAGGCATATTTTCTCTAGATCTTTGAGGTATGCTAACGGTATTTTAATGGGAACTGAATTGAATCTCTACAACAGTTTTGGTAGTATGGCCATTTTTACAATGTTGGTTCTTCCTAACCATGAGCAGGGTATGATTTTCCATTTATTGAAATCCTCTTCAATCTCCTTTTTCAGAGTACTGTAGTTTTCACTGAATAAATCTTTCACATTCTTTGTTAGATTGATTCCTAAGAATTTCAATTTATTGGTTGCTATTGTAAAGGGTATGGTTTCCTCACTTTCTCTTTCAGTGTGTTTGTTGTTCGTGTATAAGAATGCTATTGATTTTTGGGTGTTGACTTTGTATACAGCTACGCTGCTGAATTTGTCAATTAATTCCAGGAGTTTTCTTGTGGAGTTTTTGGGGTCCTCCATGTATAGTATCATGTCATCTGCAAATAGTGAGAGTTTGACTTCTTCCTTTCCTATCCTTATTCCTTTTATTTCTCTCTCTTGTCTAATTGCTCTGGCTAGTGCTTCCAGAACTATGTTGAATAGGAGTGGTGACAATGGACATCCTTGTCTTGTTCGTGACTTTAAAGTGAAAGTTTGCAGTTTATGTCCATTTAGTATGATGTTGGCTGTTGGTTTGTTGTAGATGGCTTTGATCAGATTGAGGTAAAGGCCATCTACTCCTATTTTTTCTAAGGTTTTTAACATGAATGTATGTTGGACTTTTTCGAAAGCCTTGTCTGCATCTATTGAGATGATCATGTGGTTTTTGTCTTTGACTGTATTAAGATAGTGTATTACATTAATTGATTTGCGAATATTGAACCATCCCTGCATTCCTGGAATGAATCCTACCTGGTCGTGGTGTATAATTTTCCTTATGATTCGCTGTAATCTATTTGCCAGTATTTTGTTGAGTATCTTTGCATCTATGTTCATTAGCGAGATTGGCCTGTAGCTCTCTTTCTTGGTTGGGTCTCTCTCTGGT
>PVLD010029175.1:0-18411 GCA_004027595.1 Dinomys branickii | reverse complement strand
GAATTTGGACAGATACATGTTTTTTAATTCTTTGTATGTTCTAGATAGAAGACCTTTGTCTGAAGGACAGCCAGCTAGGATTTTTTCCCAATTTGTGGGTTTTCTTTTTACTTTGCTGGTGATTTCTTTAGATGTACAAAAACTTTTCAGTAGGATGAGGTCCCAATTATTGATTCTTTGAAGTGTTTCCCTTGCAGCAGCTGTCGAGGTTTTAACTGAGCATTTTTTTAGTAGCCTATTTTTTGTCCTTTCTTAGGGTATTAATTATGTTTTCTTCTTTTACTTTTTTAGTGGTTGACCTAGACTTTGTTATAACATATGCTGAAAATTAATCCAAGTATGTTTTCTGATAACGTTGAACTTCACTCATGAAACAAGCAACTGTAAAAAAGAATTTCCTAATTCCTCTTTTCCTCTTTCCCCCTCCTTATATTATTGCTCTTGTTCACTCATTTCATATATATTTCATATATAATACATTATATGTATATAAAATATACGGTCATTTATAGAGTAGGTATTTTTATTTTAAACAAACTATTAACTATAAAGTAATCTACTAATAAAAGTAAAACTGCTTAACTTCAGTCATTCCTGCTCTCATGTTTTTCCTTTCTTGATGTAGATCCCAGTTTCTGACCTATACTGTTAGTTTCCCTCTCTGTCTCTAAAACGGTCTCTAACATTTCATGCAAGGGAGGTCTGGAAGAAAAATTTTCTCAATTTTTAGTTAGTTGAGGAGTTTATAAATCTTCTACTTGAAAGATAGTTTCACAAGTTACAGAAATCTAGATTGGTGGTTTTGGGGGTTGGTTGGTTGGGGATCTTTTTCCCCCTCTTTCAATGCTTTAGATATTTCATACCTCTCCTTTGTTTACATAGTTCCTGAGAAGTTAGATGTAATTTATAACTTTATCTGTAGGTAATATTTTCCTCCCTTGAGGTTCTTTCAGGATTTAAAATTTTTTTTTCACTTGGACAGTGATATGCCTAAGTGTGTTTTGATGTTTGCTGAGCTTCCTCTATCTGTTGTATAGTGTCTGATATTAAGATTGGGAGGAAATTCTCAGTAATTACTGCTTCAAATATTTTGATTTCTCTCTCTCTTTCTTCCCCTTATCATGGGCCCATTATGTGAAAAGATGTATTTTGTGCTTGTCCCTCAAATCTTGGATATTGTTTCATTTTTTCAGTCCCTTTTCTCTTTGTTTTTCTGTTTGCGATTTTTTTTATTGGCATTTCCTTAGTCACAGAGATTCTTTTGTCAGCTGTGCCTGGTCTGCTAATGAGAACATAAAAGGCACTTTTCATTTCTGTTACAGAACAATTTCCAGTTTTTTTCGTCGTTTTTTCTTTTTCTTATTCAATTTTGGAAGTTTCCATTGTTGTATCTTTAATCTCAGAGATTCTTTCCTCAGCCACATTCAATCTAATAATAAGTCCTCCGAAGATAGTATTCATTTTTGTTAGACTCCTTTGGTCACTAGCATTTCATTTTGGTTCTTCCTTAGAATTTCCATATCTTTGCTTATATTGTCCTTCTGTTCTTGCATGCTTTATTACTGACCTTAGCATATTAATCATAATGGTTCTAAATTCCCAATCTGACCATTTCAATATTCCTGCCATATCTGAGTCTGGTTCTTATACTTGCTGTATCTTTATAAGCTGTGGCTGTTACCTAGTTTTAGTATTCCTTCTATTTTTTTCCCATGATATTCTTACTTATTGTATTGGGCAAAAGGAACTGTGGTCAGGAGGCCTTTAATAATGTGGTAATGTGTGGGGGCAGGAGAATGTTCAGCAGCCTATGATGATGTCTCAGGTACACAGTGAGTCTTTGCCTCTAATTATGAACTTCACAAGTGTTTCTCAGTGTCCTCTTCTCCCCTTGGATGGCACAGGGTGGCTGGATTGGGCTGGATTTGGGACTACAGCTTGCTCCAGATGTGATAAAACCCTAATCATTTAAGTGCTGGTAAAATCGCTTCTTTCAAGGGTGGATCTTCTTAAGAAGAAACAGAATCCTCCAGCATATCTCAGTGGTTCTTTGTCTTTTCCATCTGGCAGAAGCGGGAAGGGACTTTTCCATGATGGTTACTGAAAATCTGGCTAAACTCTTGGATATCAAGTTTGCAAAACATAAGGCCTCTTTGTAAGTTGGACTGGAAATTAAAAATCTGTGTACCGTATTTTTAAACTGCAATTTTTCTCTGGTTTTACTTAAATATACATAAAATCACCTCTCATAATGATATTAAATTTTTAAACGAGAACATCTAAGTTAATGCCCAAACTAAGTCACAGTCCTGTGACTCAAACTGACCCTGCTCATCCCTCGTCTGTGTTAAGCAATCCCTGAGCTCTGAGATACTGAGGAGGGAGGATTGCAAGCTGCTTCAGGGTATAAATATTAATCCTCTCCAGCCAAGGAAACCTACCCACCTGTCATAGATCAGATGGACTTAGGACATTTTGGAGAGATCATTAAAGAATTCATCTATAATTTCATCTCTGAAACCTTTTTGACTAGTTGCGGCTTTCTAGATGCATCTGAATGCTGTACACACAGGTATTTTCAGGGTAGGCAAAACAATCCCAAAGGAATAAAAGTAGCCTTTTGCTGAGCACTTATTATGTGCCCCATGCCAAACCCTTTAAATGAAATATGCTTAGTTCTCATTGTAGGTTTGAGAGGCAGGCACAGGAGATACATATTTCGCTAGATGTTAATTATGTGCCAAGAATACTCCCAAAAATTGTACTAGGGTTTTCATTATAGTGAGTTTATAATTTATCATGAAAACTGGGACAATTCTGAGAGTTGGAAGGACACACTATTAATAATCAGACCTGACAACAAGCACAAATAGAGATTCTCAAGGGCAGATTGGGACATATGATTCCTTTAGGTGTCATTCTTTTTTGAACAGAGGAGAAAGCAGACGTGAGAAGAAAAATAGCTTTCCTGAGACCTTATCATAGTACATGAACTACATGTGACTCTAGCTATATTGGCCTCCAAAGCCCAGCATTTAACCACACTGTGTTGGGGCCGACCATAGAATCACACCTATAGCAACGCCTACACGGGCCTATCCTCAAACACCTTGCTGGTTGGTGTCGCCTGTCTGCCCTTTAAAGACAAATTATCCTGTATTTGATCATGTATTAGTATCAGTCACTTCAGAGATAAGCTAATGCAGGGTAAAGATCTATGAAAAGGAGAACTATACTTCACTGGAAATGCTCACAATAGCAGATTTTTTTTCAAGAAGGAGAGCCTAATTACCTTTCGAAATTCCAAAAATGTCAAACTGATTACGGTGTATGCTTTTTTTATAACATCACATGCACTGAAGTTATTTTGGGATAATGAGCAATTTTAATCTTGCTTAATAAAAGCTATTCACAGGGCACTTTAGGAGGGGATCTGCATATAAGTAGTTTTACTAAAACACTTTCCACTTTCAGTGGCATTTATTCAAGAGTATGCAAATTCTTCCAAAACCGGAAGCTAAATTTAGAAATCAGAAGGGCAGAGCTATGGACTTAATTAAGCAAATTTTCTGTTTCTTAAGAACATGTCTTATAAAAAGGAAAATAAACCTGAATTTGAAGGTTTTCTGTGTGTTGGTAGAAATCCAGAATGTGCTGAGCTTTGAACTTGAATTTGAGATAGATTTCAGGTTTACACACCCTCAATTTGGAAAAACAAAATTTTATTTAAATACTTCCACTCTATATGGTGAGCTAAAATTATCAGAAGGCACTTTTCAAAGAAAAATGGTGGAAAAAAACCTCTTTTTTTTCCCCAAGGAATATCTTTCTAAATTTTTTTTCTAGAACTAAAGAATGACAAAGTTTCATGGCAATATTCTAAACATAAAACTGAGCTGAAAGTTAGTATCATAAACGATAGGCTTTTCCTGCTGGCCAACTAACAAGAACCCACAGGACAACGCAGGTGAGACCATACAAGAGGCGGCTGAATGAAGCACTCATTACTTGGTCTTTGTGGTGCAGAAAAATGGAGTCGCTCCGAAGTTTGCCTGGGTCTCACAAGTCTTTTGGAAATGCTCTCTAACCACCTTCTCCTCTAACTCTCTATTTCCTGAAATCCTTCCCATACTGGTTCTCAGCATGCCCAGCAGGCATAGTGAAATGAAAGGGAGGCCAGCAGAGATTTAGCACTCCCTGTTCTGGTAGAGGCAGGGTGGGTCATAATTACTGCTTGAGAAATGAATTATCCTCTCTTCTGCCAAAGACAATCTCCTCCAAATATTAGAGAGATGTATATTCAGACAGTGGACTATGCAAGGGAAATGAGTTTCTTTGGGATATCCCATCCTAAAGCCTTTCTGCTAGAAGGGTTATCTCCTATTTCCATTAGGTAAAACAAATACTGTGGTGTTTACATTAAAAAATTACTACAGTAAGATATATTGCCATGAATCCCCCTCATTTTGAACACTCTTCTCCCATCATTCTTACCACTTCCTGAAGCAGTTCTGGAAGTCCTCTTTTGTGTGTGTCTTTTTTTCTTTTATTAGTACATATTTGGTACCTAATAATTACATTTCATCACAGGGGGTTGGTACGTGGACCTAATACATCTTCATTCATTTCCCCACCCCTCACTTCTACCTTCCTCCATACCCATGCTGTTATAGCTGACTCCGTGTTCTGAATCTATTCAAAACGCTTACCTTCCATCATTCAGGAAGGGCCAGGAGCTGCACAGTGGCAGATCTAGTGAATAAAGTAGGTGAGGACACATTCTGATGTGTTACAAACCTACCTTTCTTTCAGTTAGCATTTGGGAGCAGCATTCACCATATTTTTTAACATGCCTTGTACAGACATTCTCCTAAAAGGACTTCCAGAACTGCTTTAGAAAGTTGCAAGTACTATGAGTTAAGTGTGTTTGAAGTGAGGGTAGTATTTTGAGTGAAATTAATGGCAATGTGTCATTATAGCAAGAAATGTTTGTTTAACTATTGTTAAATCATACCTAGTATATATATAAGTGAAGACAAGACTCTGGGTGTTCTTTTTCCAAAGGGTCATGCCTATATTCAGTGCCTATAGTGTCCTTTGGAACAGTTTCACCCTCTGAGTGAAAATGTTATTTATTTACTTACACGTTTATCTTGGCACAGATTCCCTGCCCTTGAGAATCCATGGACAACTGAAAACAGGCTTGTATTCTACCAGTTGAGGTGTTTTCACCTGTTCCTCTTTTTTATTGTTGTTTTGGGGGAGGTACTGGGGATCCAACTCATGACCTCACATTTGGCAGGCAGGCTCTGTGCCGCTGAGCTATATCCCCAGCCTTCCTCTGTTCCTTTTTCCTCTTGAAAGTTCTGCTTTTGCTTCCTTTCTCCTTGTAAGCATACAGCTACGCTCCTACATACAGTGTCCTTCATCCTGATCCCATCCTCTGATCAAAGGAAAGTCTTTCTCTTTGCATTGTCACTTGATTGGTCCCTTCATTTAAGGCTGGGAATGTCTGCCTGGCTCCTTCTACTGCATTCACTCCTCCATGACCAGTGGCTTCCTCTATGCCAACCAACAATGACTGATGTTAATGTAAAGTTAGTGGGTCCCCAGAATATTTTGCATAAGCCAAGTGAATTCCTAAGTTTCCTCATAAAATTAAGTAGTGGTGACAAAAAAATCAGCAGAATCAGAAGCTCCTGTAGCCACCACATGAACTTCCTAGCTGTGGGCCAGGTACTTTTTCTTGATCTTCTTAACAACACTTCAGGCATCAACCTGTAGAAAGGAAGTGTGCCAAACTGCAATGCTAGGATTTAACTTAGAGAGCAATTTGGTCTACTCTGCCTGTGAGGCGTCCCTCTGTATGCTGACATTTCCCTAGTACACATGACTGTGGCTGAAAGGTAAGTATAAAACATTATACATGCTACCAGATTGATTTTGAACCATGTTGTATCTATATATGTGTACCTCCTTCATATTAGTAAATCCCAATGTTTTCTTCTAGGCAACATTTAGTTATTCAGTATTTTTTTTTAAGCAAGTCAGGTTTGTCACCCTAAATCAAAGAAGGAAACTTGCTAAGAAAAATTGTGCCAGTCACAGTACATCTGGGTTGAAGTAAAAACTCAAAGGATTTAAAAATCCTGGTAAAAAACAAGAACCTAATTCACTGGGCACACATTTCTCTTATATTTGACAGTCATACATTTGTAGATGCAAACAGAAAAACAGACAAATAACCCTTCCTCCTCTCACATTAAAAATATAAAGACATTATTTGCTATATATGGTTTTTTTTTTTTTTTTTTTTTGCGGTACTGGGGATCGAACTCAGGACCCTGCGCTTGCTAGGCAAGCGCTTATTCCACTGAGCTATATCCCCAGCCCTATAAAGACATTATTTACAAACACTTGCCTGCCTTTATTTAAGGAAATCGTATTTGCTCTCTTGAGCCAAGGGACACATTCCAAAAGAGGCTACCATAGAAAATCCTCCAGTAGTACAGGTCCAGGAAGTCAAGGCATCAGCATCCCTTGGAGGCTGGAGACAAGTGTAAACTCTCAGCCTCCATCCGTGACAGACAAAAGAATCAGATTTTGCATATTAACATGATTCCCCTGGGATTCCTAGGCACATCAGAATTTGTGATATGTACATCCAAGGCGAAAAAAGCACAAACTGAAGGACAATAAAATGCATGTTTGGAAGTGACCTGGAATGTTCCCGCGCCCCCTCTGCTCTGGGCCAGGTGGCCCTGCTGGCGAATCCGCCTGCACACAGTTCCAACGGCAGAGGCCCTTCTCACCTTCTGCTGTGATTGTTTTGTTATTGCACTTTTACTTATTTTAAGCTCCATAACTTTTAAAGGATGTTGATAAGTAAAAGCACTGTAAATGTAATATTCAGTTCCGGAGAGACATAAACTACATTTTTTCCTTTTATTTCCTAAGGTTACTTGGGAGGTTGAAACAGTGAAAAATTCCAGTGGTTAATCTCTTCATTGTGTAAATACTTGCTTCTCCAACTAAAACAGACCTGGCTTCAGACTTGCCTTCCCTTTAGTTCTAACACGGTTAAACCCTACGCTCAATCACCAGAAAAATTGAATTCTGTTAATGTTCTATTTCATATTTTAATCTCTTATTTGACAGATGTATTTGAGTTACTGGCAAGCATCTCATTTATGTCAAATTGAATATTATTTTTCCTAGAGTGGAAGTTTCCCCTCTCTCATGTTAGTCCTAAGGTAACTTTTTTCTTTTCCTTTTCAGAAGAAGGTGGATTGTGAAAAGCAAAGCTGAATAACATATGTTAAAAGTTGTTGTAAGCAAATGTATCACACATTTAGAAACACTTGAAAAAATATATTTATCCTAGAAATAATTTAAAAGTGGCTCAACATTGACCAAACACGAGATGCTAAAGGAAAAAAATTCCCAAGTGTTGTATTTTAAAGCAAACCAAATCTTTTGAGTAATTTGAGAGGGAACAAAAACGGAGGTGGAAGCTTTTGTGGGAGAATAGTTTTGCTCCAGTCCAGCTCAAATTTGTCACTTCATTTGGTTCCTTTACTATTTCCATAACCTTGAAGCCTCAGCAGCACAGTTTTTCTAGTTACTCTGATAGACAAAGGTGTCCTTAAAAGGAAGATGAAGCATTTCAGGAAATCTCTGAAGATAACCAGTGTTAATTGGGCACCTACTTTTGGCCTGCAAGCCAAAGCCCTGTCGTAGTCATTCCCCAAGCACAACACTGCACTGTGGCCTATGATTGTGTCCATTTTCATGGACACTGTTGATTAGAGAAATTAGTTTCTAGAAACTTACGCATCTGAAGAGGGAGAATCTAGAACTTTAAGAGACCTTTTCATTCCAAAACTCACATTTCTATACCCCAGTACTAAACATGTTTTACTTTCCCTAACATTCCCTGCCCCTGGTGTCTCTGTTGGCAACTTGGGAATAAATGAAGGCATATTTAATCTACATAAGAAGTACAATATTACTATAGTTGAGTATTCATGCTTGGGCTTGTCCCTTAGGAGTAATGCTCAAGCTCGCTCTCTCAATATTCACAGATTGGCCAGAGATATAGTTCAGCAGTACAAGTGCCTGCCTGGCAAGAGCAAGGTTCTGAGTTCGAGTTCTGATCCCTCCTCCAAAAAAAATTCACAGATAGCTAGAGACTCCAGAAACCCTGAGCGATCTCTCTTAGCTTGCCAAAGTATTAACATTTATGATTTTAGTTTTTTACTTGAACGGTTTTACCTCCCTAAAGGATTCAGCCATTGCTATGAAGCTTCTAATACATTTTAGCTCCAATCCACTCTCTGATATATGCTTCTGTGAGTATTCAGTGACTGCATTCGTGTGGCTCAAATCTGACCTTTGAGGATGGCTCCTGTCACGGTGGTTCATGTGGACTAGAGCATGTTGGTATTGACGGTCACTCCTGTATTTGTCAGTGCCTGCAAATGTAGCCCTTGGCAAATAGCACCTATTTAGGCTTTATACATAAAGTCCAAGAAGTATTGAAGCATGATTTATTTATAGCTTTGCATATTTGGGGAACATTAGAAATCTTTTTCATTTCCAAGATAACTCTCCCCAGGGACTTTTCTCGGCTAGGAAATGTTTGCTTGCAAATCTCCAGAACCCACTTGACTCTAACAAGATAATCCTATACCTATGCCACTAGCAACCAGTTGTGCTACCATTTTATATAAGTCTTCAGAACAACATTGCTAAAGTGCAACTGTCTGTCCAGTTCTCCACATAAGGTCAATGTTTACTGCTTTTGCTTTAATTTAACCAGGTTCTTTTTACGTGAAATTGACTAGATGGATTTAGATGGATTCACACCTGGATTTGACATCCATGCCTTCTAAAAATTAGAAAGCACACCCTCCCCACCTCTGAACAACTCCGGTAGGCAAGCCTGTCCCACAAAATGAGGCTATTCTGCACCTACTTTGCAAATGAAGAACTCCAATTTTGATAAGATTAAATAATGATCTCAAGACTCTACCTCAGGAAATAAGAGACTGGTAGAAGATTCAGTCTCAATTTCATAGATATTTTATTAGACCCCTTTTGGGTTTTATTTATCTTTTTTATTTTAAAGAGAATAAAAAAAGAACAATAGCAAAGTGCCAACAAAATAGACAAAAAACAAAACAGCAAAATCAGTAAGAATGACACAGGGTTGCAGAACTGAGAGGAGTTAACAGTGGTTGTTATATTACATATTTTTATCTTCACCAAAGTTGCTCAGATTACCAGATGTAAGAATGCAAGAGTGATCAAACCATTAAAGAGAATTAAAAATAAAAACAAAAAAATCATAAGTGATACAGAGTTTTACTGTACAAGATAATAAAAATTCACCAATGGCTGTCATATGGCTTATTGTTATCTTCAAAGTAGTTGTTCAGATTACCAGATATAAGCATATGACATTGGTCAATAAATAAATAAATAGAGCATTAACTGTTCCATTTAATAAACCATTAGACATCAGCAGTATAGTTATCCCAGCTGTCCTTCTGAATACATATAAATTTTTCCCTTCCTTCTTTCTTTCTTTTTCTCCTTTCCCTCATTCCGGTGGTTTCTTCTTTCGAGCAAATTCTTTCCCTTTCATAATATCTATTGTACATTTGGGGTTTTATTTGCTCTTTCATGTTCTTATACTAGGGAGACAATATGATATGTACACATGTGAGTCCCATGTATTTCACTTATGAGTATGGTCTCTAGTTGCATCCATTTACCTATAAAAGCCTCGAGTTTATCTTTCTTACAGCTAAATAATTCTCCATTGTATAAAGTCAGGACCCCAAATTCAAAGACCCAATCCAAAAATGGGCATCTGAGATGAATACACACTTCTCAGATGAAGAAATGCTAATGGGGAATAAAGATATGAAAAAATGTTCAACATCATTGGTCATTCAAGTTTTTCTTTCCTGTTGCTTTGGGTATTTTTGATGTAATTAATTTTTTAACTTTGGCCACATTAGAGCGCTTCTCTAGTCCCTAGTTTTATCTTTGGTAAGAAGAAGGGTAATGATGACAGTACCTGATGAATTTATCATCATAGTTAAATGAGGTAATCTACCTAAAGTGCTGACTTCCATGCCTCAAGGCACACCAAGAAATATTAGTTGTCACCTTCCTCCTTGGTAACTATTATTCATGTTAAATTATAGAAATCTTTAAAATATTGCCGATGTCGACATTACTCTCAGCTGTTTCTGTCACACACATGGCTGAGTGTCCTGGTCCTAACTCCCCTGACTCCATCCCTCTAGGTTATAGAAAAGGAAATGGGAGTCCGGGCACCGAAAGTTCCTCGGGTGACTATACTGATTAACAGGATGGGGAACGATTCCAGAAGGTAGGAAGTTCTCGCTCACTACTACTTTTTCAGTACAGCTAGAGAAACAAGGGAAAGGTCAATTTAAGTATCCCATTTCCATGTCTTTGCTGAAAATTGATGCTTCTTTTACCCAAAAGGACTCAACTGAGTGCATACCCTCCTTTGCCTATGTGCAACCATGCTGGCTGTGGCCCTACAGTGCAGTGCACTGTATCCGAGGACCTACAGTCACTTCCCAATTCTGGGTTTTTGATTAAATATCCAGTAACTCAGCAAATGCCCCAAAGAGAGAAGACTCATGAATGCTTTTCCCTGTAGTTCTTAATAATTCTGACTGGAAAGAGCAAATGGTACTTTGCATCTGGAATATGGGGATAAATCAAACTTCTTGCTCATGGAGCTATTTCAAACAGACGAGTCCTCAGCCCTCCGCTTGGGACTTGAAACCTCTTGAGCAGTCTTAGGTACAGTATTTTTAAAACACACAATGGTGACAGCATACATTTTGGTTAATCAATTGATATAGGCTATGTGCTGTTTTTAATGAAAGGGACTTCTGACCTCAGTATATTTGTCTGTTTGGCTCTATTTTGAGCTCTTCACACCCAGGAATCTCAAATACCACGAGTGTTCCATGTTCACTCTCAGGGATACCCTAGCAGTGTCCTAATACTCCCTCTTCTCCTATAGCCCTTGCCTTCTTACTCGTCTTTTCCATCATTCTTCAACCCCAGGACAGCTCCCCCTGCCAGGGCCCCCATCTCAGACATCCCTTGCTCCCTTTCTTTGTAGTCAAATGACAGTTTGGCTGGTCTTCAAGTCCTTTACGAGGTGCCTCTTGTCTCCTGACTGGAGAAAGGAGGGGAAGGGGTACAAGACTCCGCAACCCCAAAGGGACACTTTCTACAAAGGCAGCTGAGTCTTTGGATTTAAGGGAACGATACTTTATCCAGGTGTTAAACTCCGACGTTTTCTCATAAGGGTTGATATCCTTTTTTCTTTTGCCACTGTCTTCAGAATACAATGGCAGTTTTCTCTCTGCCCTTGGAGTTGTCTTAGTTATTAATTCAAAAATTACAAATTTCTTGATCACCTGTTGTGGCAAGAACATAACTTATTTTGCATCTGTCTTCTTTCCTCCTTGGGGATACCATATGGCCATTTCTGGCTTCTACTCTTTTTTTATAAACACAAGAGTGGAAAGGTTTGGCTTTGTGCAGTGAGTATCTTTTATGTCAGTAAATTATATATGTCCCTCTGTTGCAGTCATGGTTGTCTCTTCTAAAGCCATCCATCTTCCATACTTGAAATGTCTCATTTATTCCAAGCATTTACACACTCATGCTTGTAATTAACACCTTGTATTCCAAAAATATATGTGTAGTGTATAATCTGTCTTGGCTTCTTTTAGTGTTGGATCCATAAAATGTTCTTTCTATTTTACCTGCCTTCTGTAGATAATTTTTTAGATCATTGATTATTATAGGAAAGTTTATTGCATCACCTTCAGTATCTGTCTAAATAAAGCCACGACCTCTATGTGTGTTTAAAATTACATCTGTGACTCTCATCCCTGATTTGTGTTACATTTCTCTACTACTCTAGACAGCTAATGTTTGAAGGGTGTGCAAGTCTATTTTCTGATAAGATAATGTCATAACTAAAGCTGAGAACTTTTTAAGGAAAATAGGTTCATTAGTTCATAGTTGTGAAGGTTGAAAAGTATGATGCTGGCTCCTTCAAGTGACCTTGTCAGCATCGCAGCAGGAGGGCGGGGGTGATGCAGGGAGCACATGGCAAGGCGGCAAGGCACCACTGGGAAGGACCGGGATCCCTCTTCTGTAACAGCCCTCCCGCAAGTACTCAGCAAGGTTCTGTGAGGACCACATTGCTTCCTTCTGAGGGCAGCACCCCCAGTGACTTGATTACTTCCCATAAGGCGACGCTTGTTAAAGGCCCCATACAACTTTCCAAAACCATTACTCTGAAGACCAGGATGTCTAGTCATACACCCTCGGGGGACACACTCAAGGGGAAGTCAGAGAAGAGCAGTCTGTTGTGTAGAGGGGAAGCAAGGAAAGGTATAATCACAGAATTCAGACAGACACAGTCCCTTCCCCAGCGTACCTATCTACAGCAAAATAAACACATGTGTGGGCAGTGGCTATCCCCAGCAATGCCTGTGTGATGTTCCGTGCTGAATGGGAGGATGACTTCTGAACGGGGAGAATCACCAAAGGCCAAGTGACAGAAAGGGACTTTGGTTTGGTCCTTGAGGGTTGCTCAGGATTTTTCTGGAGAGAATCAGATGGGAGGAAGTCAGGACAAGGACCTATTTTCTGTTAGGCATCTCATGGGGCTTTCTGGGTAACTGTGCATTTATGAGAGGGTTGTTTCTACGTTTGTGCCATGGGCCATAGCTATAAGTTGTAGGTCAGATCAGATCAGATCTTCAGGGAACAGAGAACAGGACACGTTATCTGTGGCATAGAAAAAGAAAACACTGCTATTATTCCCTTTTGCTCTTCCAAGTATTAATTATATAGATATACTCTGTTACCAATGAAAATGGAAGGCTCTGAAAGTTTTAGAAGAGCTTATTTTAACAGATGAGTCCCAGAAATGGGAAAAAGGGGGAAGCTTACTACTATTCTAGAGACAGGTGTTTTCCAGGTTAATTTAATCCCCTGCTGTGGTATCTTATTGGTGAGCCTCAAAGAAGAATAATGAAGTCATCTAGACAAACTGGCAAAGCCGGAGCCAGAGGTGGTGTGTCTTGCTTGGTTTCCGATGATCTCACTGTGCTACTTAGGGGCACTGTGATGCCTCAGCACAGGTTGGTGCTAAGTTGGTCACAACTCAATGTTTTCAGATTCTACAACTAAGGCATGAGTTACTTAGTTGTGAGCTATCCATAGATTGTTAGCCATTGCTTGCTTTGATTTTGCAAACAGTGAAAAAGCTGTAGGATGACAGAAAGTGAGTGTGTGTGGGGGGGGGAGAATAATCAGAATCTCTCAGCATTCAGGAAAGAATTCAGCCACTTGCATTTTGTTAGGATTCTAGGATATTAAGACATGAAGATATACACAAAGAGTGTCATAAATCATGTGATATATCCCACATGTTTACATTTAGCAAGTTAGTGGTTTTGACAAGTAGAATGCATTGTATAAGATAGCCCGTTATGAAAATATTGGCATGTTTAGTTCCCATACTTCAAAGACTAAATAAATAAGTTCCTTTGGAGATAAAATCAAAAGTCTAAATTTGAGACTGAGACTAAATGACCCTTTGGTGATAGGTTCCTTATCAGCATTCCTTCCAGCTCATGCCCTCCATAAGGGACCCCCAGGTCCTATCTGGCCTCCTCTCTAGGTCAGAGTGTCTGCGGGGCCCTGTGCTCTGACACTGTCTTGGGTTGCTGGCATTGCACTGATCTCACGCCTGCCATTATCTGTGTGCTCTCAGCCCCCTCACCAGGTCATGTTATCATATGCCTGCGTACTTCCCAGTGATGCCAATGTCCTTTCTTTCCTATCAGCACATAGATTGTCCTCTCTCCTGTATCTCCTAGTGCACAACAGACCTGCTAGAAAAGGGAGAGAAAGAACTCAGCCAAGCCTGACTGAGGAGTGTGCCCTAGGCTGGTGAGCCAGGCCACCAGGCAGCCTGTGGCTCTCATAGCCCTTCCTGACAGGCCTAGCTCTCGAGGAATCCCCCCTCAGCTCCCACCCTACAGCTGTGGACAGGTGTCCGGCCAGGTTGTCTCCAAAAGCAAATTCTGCATTCCCTGGACTGGCTCCAGGACACAGGTGCTTCTGGCCACCCCTGGCATGGAATAACAATTCCTCCCAGGAACAGAGCGCATGTGGATTGAGACCCCAGCCATTCAACAGGTTGCTGGGCAGAGATCCCAGAGCTGCTTCCCAACAGTCCTTTGGGGATGCCCTTGAAGTACAGCAAACATTCTGCCCCCGACCTGCAGCTCACTAACTAGTAACACTCAACTAGGGAAGGCCTGCTGAGTCCATTTCAGCAGTGCCATGCCATCTGCCCTCTATTTGTGACCAGAAAGCCTATGGAAGTGGACTTCAGAGTGCTAACCGTGTGTTAATAAACAGTTATTAGAGATGAAAGCATCCCGTTCTGCCTGTAACAACTCCCAGACCCTGGCTTTATGGGCAGAGGCTGCATGTTAAAATCACCCTGCCTGCCCACCATCAAACCAGCTTCAGTGATATTCAGTAGGAAATTTCAAAGTGGCCAAACAGAAACTTGCTTTTAATAACCATCTTTTTCATGGCAACCCGATGTGCTCAGTATCCCTAAACACTTGCAGATTCAGGCCAATTTCCCTTTTCCAAGCTTATATGAGGAACAGCATCAGCTCTTTGCCCCCGTCCCGAGCTACCCTTGGCAGAGCCTCTGTGGCCAGGCCTGAGGCCCTGCTCTCCCCACGCTTCTCCTCTGACAGACACAGGGCTGCTGCAGATTCCCTGCTGTCATAGTTTTGCAGAATGGGAAGGGAGTGAGGGACAGTCAGTTGGGACTCCTGTCCCATCCCTGGGGGCAGACAGTGGGGCCTCAGCCTGGAGTGGCCCTTGTTGCCTGAGTCACAGGCAAAGCCTAGCAGGCTCACATCGTTTTTCGTCCTTGCCCTTGCGCACTCACCCTTGCACAGCGCACTCACGGGTTTGGAGTGGAGCTTTGGCAGACAACAGCAGCGTCTGTCATCTCTGCCTCGCCGAGACTCCGGCTCAGAGCCCGGCCTCCAGGTACACAGTCCCTCCTCACCGTGTTCATTCCTGTTGGCTGGGTGGGTTATTGGTGCTCTGCTCAGTTCTGCTGTGCTGGGTAATTTATGCTCGGTTGTTTCTAGGCTTCTGCTTTGTAGTCAATCTCTATGAAGCACACTACATACCTCAGTGGTACAGAACAGATTTTAACCTTTGCAGGAGAAAACTCAAACCACACTAATAGTCACCCACCCAAATCACATGATGCAAAGGGCACGAGTAGACACTGCAAGCAGCAGGCCACTTGGGTGTTGTAAGCGGCCCTCCCAATACCGTGCATGGACTGTGGAGGGCCTAGGAGAAGAGGCACAGGCATATATAAACAGTCTGTGGGTTGGTGCTCTACCAGCATAGCTCACGTGGGGAAGGCTTGCCTGACCTACCGTGTTCTGCATCACAGTCTACATCTGCCTGTTCTCCACTGCCGCCTGCTAGCACTGGGCTTCTCTGTTCTAATGCAACCTGTGGCTCAGGGTGAATGTCCTGCAAACCTGACTCTGTCACACCTGTGTCATGTGGCTCAAATACCCCAATCTGAGTTGCAAAGTGCTCCTAGACCAGCTTGGTGCAAACTTGCTTGCCTGAGCTGTACTTGTTCCTCGTTTTATTAGGCTCAGCTGTTTTCTTCAGTTATTTGTTTTGTTTTCTTGTTTTGTTTTTGCTTTCTCATGTATATGGAATTCTTTCTGTTCTCATAGGTGCTTCTGGGCCTCTATTTGTTCTTCTTGCTTTTTGGTGTTTCGGGAATGTTTTCCCCTTCTCTTCATCTAATTAACTACTGTTTATCCTGTGGATTCTAAATGCCACATCCTATTTAAATCCCTGGGTTCTGTTCTTTCACAATACCCAGGCACCCTTATCATAACAGCTCACTTTGTTGTGATTGCCTGCTTCACAGCAGCCTTCCCTGATATAAGCCTGTGAAGCCTGGGACAGTAAGCCTGTGTTGCCACTGTATTCCAGCACCCAGCACAGTGCCTGGGTACACAGTGAGTTCTGGCAGAAAGAAAGACTGAAACAACTCATGGGTCTTTGTTTCCCAGATACACAGGAAGAACTTAGCTGGCAGTTTTGCTCTAAAAATCCTTTCAGTGCTTTTCATTCTGCTCCCTGTCTTTCTGAGTGTAGTGCCCGCCTAGCATGAGTTCCCAAACAGCTGCTCAGGTGCTTTTCCATCCATAAGTAGCAGGGTTGTGCTAAGGTTTATTCCTGCAGATGGACCTGTCATCAGCCCACCTTAACACTTCTCAGGGGTCAGGATGGAGCTCATGATCTATTCAGAAGTGACCAGCAGTTGGGAAATGACCTAAGTTTAGGATCATTGTTGATTTGAGGCTACAGAATTTTATTTCATAATTCTTCCCCTGAAAAGTGGTAGCAGTAAGAGTACGGTTTTCATCTGGCTAAGTCTGTATCTCTCTCATGGGTTGACGAGAAGTCTGTTTACTTGTTTAAAACCAAGTATATCAAGTATGGAACGGCTCCTCCGCACTGAGGTCTTGCCTTCTTCACAGTTTGGGAGTGGGGAACACAACTTCAAAACATGGGAGGAAAAAATAAGGAATAGTCTGTTGGGCTGACCTAAGTGAATTCTTCCTGTCTCCTTCAGACAAACCGGAACAATTTCCACAGTAATGTGCCTCCATCCCCTCAGACACTGCCACCATTCCTGCCTCCCAAAGCAAATGTTTCCATGTCCGCCAGAGCTCCCACCTCAGCCCGGCATCCTACCTCCACCTCCCTACCTCTACGATCTGTCTTTCCTCAGTCTGCAAAGATAACAAAATCTCCACAGTCTTGTAAAATAAATCTTACAATTGTCACAATGAGCTTGGTATGGTGGTATGTGTCTGTGACCCCAGCACTCTGGGAGACTAAGTCAGGAGGACTACACGTCTGATCCCAGGATGGACAACTTAGCAACTTAGGAAGAACCTGTGTCAAATAAAAATTAAAACGAGGGTCCAAGGATGTATCTCAGTATGACACCCTGGGTTCAGTCTCTAATACCACTACAGAGAGAGAGAGAGAGAGAGAGAGAGAGAGAGAGAGAGAGAGGCCACAGAAAATGTTTTCCTTTTTCTCACTTTTATCATTATTAGTAGTATAGTCAACAACTTCTTCACTCATTACAGTAGACAGAAAGTATATACCCTCCCCCATTCCTAGGATGAAGCCCTAAATCCCAACATGACTACAGAGCTAATGGATTTAGTGGATAATTAAGCTTAAATGAGGTCATAAGGGTGGCCCAAATTTAATAGGATAGATAATCTTCTAGGAGGAGAAAGACAGAGTTTCTCCCTTTCTCTGTTCCTCTCTTCCTCTCCCTGTTTATGTGCTCAGGAGAAAGATCATGTGAGGACACAGAAAGAAGGCAGCCACTTGCAAGCAAGGAAGACCACATGCATCATGAGTAGGACCTGGTCATACCTTGATCACTAATGTGCCTGCCTCTGTACCTGTAAAAGAAAATTCTATTATTTGAGCCATCCACTCTGTGTTACTTGTGATGGTAACATAGATTAAGATCTTTCTCAGCTCATTGGGGCCTAATATTGGGATTGGCCATGCCACAAGGAAAGCTCCTTCTCATGTCATTGGTGACTTGATACTTGTCCAAGGCCATGCCCTGTTTTCAGGCCTCTTTTCCATTGACCTATGTAGTGGGAAACACCCAGGATCGAAAAAATTTAACCTCTCTCTTGTTCTGCTGTCTCTTGTCTGAATCCAAGTAATCTTTCTCCCTAAGTAACTTTTCCCCTCCCAACTTGCTCTCATTCATGAATGCCAGTGCTTTCACAGTTATTGGTCTAATTATTTTGCATGGTTTCTGTGGGGTAAATGTCTCAATTTTTATACTCTCACCCACCATTTGCAGATGGATTCTGGCTCTGTATTTTTAGCTCAAATATTTCTCATGAGGCACATCCTGATTCCTTTGTACCTCTACGTTTTCTTCAGTAAGTTTCTTTTTTATACATTTTAAAACAACTGGATTTGAAGGGATCCAGGGAAGATGACGACCAGGTGAGCAGCAAGGGAGCGAACCTCCTTAATAAACACCACCAGCTCGAGACAGACTTGGTGAGCGTGAATGCCGGGACCTCGGCTGGGAAGTTTAAACTGGGCGTATTTCTCTGAGATGCCGGGGGAGATGTGGTAGGGCGGACCAGGCTGCCGGGGCGAGACATGGGAAAGTCCCAGACGCTGGGAGCCAGGGAC
>PVLD010029174.1:0-18413 GCA_004027595.1 Dinomys branickii | reverse complement strand
AAAACACGATTAAGTTACATAAAATTTCCACTGATGCACCCTTTCAGACCAATATGTCTTACCAAAATATTTTAATTATGTTGTTTCTGGGGTAGGTAGCTCTCCTTCATGGAATTACAAGTTAATAAAATTTTCTGCTTAACTGAGACACAATAAAAATATTTAAGCCATATGTATATCTTTTGATACTCTGATTTACTATATGCACCATAAATTTCGTTGAAATGTTTTGCTTTCTTTCTTACTCCTTTGCTCATTTAGTTAGTAATCTGATCAACTGTTACTCTAATAAGAAAAAGTTTGAATATAGACTGGTTTTTATGTTGTCATTACCTCTGGGACAATATAATAATTTTTGTATTTTTAAATAAAAATCTTCACACAGGAAATATGAGCTTCTTTACCATGAATTGTACATTACCATTGTTGAGGATGTTTATTTTCTGTATCCCAATTCTATGGAACATAGCAGGTAATAAATGACTAATGACAAAAGAAGATTTCACCAAGGAAATGATACTCTCAGAGAAGAGGCACGTATAGGGACAGGAGGTGGAGCAATATTTCTTTCCCTGTTTAGGTTTTACCTTGAAAGCTGAGAGAGGAGAGAAGGGGGAAAATATGCAGATACTTCAGAAACTGGTAACCACATTTATGGATATATTTCTTAAAATTATTATCTCCAGAAGTGGTGAACAAAATAGTCACTTACCAAATGTAATCTGAAAGGCACTGCTTTGATAAGCTATACCACATTTTTATATGTGTAAGAGTGACTTCCTTCAAAATGTCTTTCCCTCCAGTCTGTCTATAATTCTTCCACTAAAACTATTTTGTGCCAATACCTATTTCTAAAGTCTAGAATTTAGATGTCCCTGGGTATGTAATAAGATAATAGTCTTTAGCACCTTAGAGTAAGAAGGTTGATCAAACTAACTAGAAAGGCAAAGGAATAGGGCAGAGGAAAAAACATTCGTGAAGTGAGGGATGAATGCAGTGAATCAGTTTCACATACCAACTTAGACAGAAAGGCCTGTATAGAAGGAGCACCTTATCTAAGCAGCATAAGAATACTGAACACTTATCTTCTCCCTGAACTATGGAAATAGTCTGCCCAACAACTGGAGTTTACCCTTAATCCTCTAAAAAGATCAATAATCTTCTGGAAATATTTACTCTTCCCTTTTAAGAAAAGATACATTTGAATGAAATCAATATGTCAACAAGATTACATAACTGATTTTGCAAGGTCACCCTGAGAAGTGTAATTGAAACTAATGCAGAGAATAGGCAGAACAAAGCATATAGACAAGACTTTCCACTACAAATGCCTACCATTTCACACTGCACAAAACGATTGCTTGCAATCCCAATACAACATTAAACAACAATGAAATACAATTCCTTTTAAATCAAATAGACCAGGCAGAGTTATAGTTAACCTTTTCAAAACAAAACTTAAAACTCATTTAATATACCAAAATACATAATTTAAATTGAATAATTAGGAGATATACAGTCATACTGCTGCTAGCAGCACAGTCATTTGTCCAATACATTATTATTTTAATAACAAAGTAGAAGCACAATCAACACTTATGCAGATAAAAATGCTCAACTCCTTAGCTATTAGAATTCATTGCTATTTTATCAGGATTTCTCCAAAATGTATTAGTATCGTAATAGTGTATCTAAAAGTACCCCTTCTTTTAAGTATAACAAAATACTTGCGTGGTTACTGCATTTCTTTTAGATGAAAGGTAGAATGATTCTTCATTATATAGGACATAGCTTTTAGTGGACCACTTTTTAAAAGTTTGAGCTTTGTCATAAAGCGTGTTTAAAATTATTCTAATGTTTAAGACCTCAGTTTTAATTACTACTCCTACCCCATTTTTGTCTTGCATACTGTTACCAAGCAGGTAGCAGGCAAGGCCATGTAAGGATGCCTGTATGGCTGCCACAGTAATCTTCACTTTCCTTAAAATGTGAAAGAATTACTTTCCCATGTTTCTGGAATTTAGACTGTGAGGGGTTCAGAATGTTAGATCTGAGGCAAAGCTGGATTTCAATAAATTATCAATACAGACTCTAGGGTCAATGTGATTGACTGACTCTAAATTCTATTTTGGATTGTGTAGGTGCCTTTACAGATGACACCTGTTTTGGAATGAGAAGTACAGTGTGGTAATACTTTTAAGAGGTATAGTTCCCTTTCTATCACTTTTTATTTGGCCAAACTTAGTGATTAATTAGTGCACTATTTCTTGCATAGGCTCAGTAAGTGTAGTCAAACAGAATTACCTTAATTCACTTTATTTTTTTTATTTTTTAAAAAATAAAAGCACAAAAACATATTAACAAACAGACAGAAATTAGCATAAAAAATAGTATAATCAAAACTGATCTACAGACAAGGTGACATGGACTCAACAGTGGTTCTTGCTTTACCTATTGACATCTTCGAAGTGTATATATATGAACCCAGATACAGACATGCAAAATTGGTCAGACAATTAATCCTCTCAACAACAGAAAAACACAAAAAACAAAAAACAAAAAACAAACAAGAAAACAAGCAAACCACCAATAGTTGCTGCTTTGCATATTGATATCTTCGAAGTGTGTGTTCAGGATAGCACATATAGACATAAAGACATGATGAAACTCGCTCTACCTGACAGATCCATATAACTCCAGAGGTGTCTTTGGAAAATAGATTTACAAAGCCAAGAATTGTTACTCTCACCTTCATGGTTTGTCCTTGTCCTAAGGCCACTGGAGTCACTGCGGGTGAAACAGGACAAACTACCTGCCCTTGGTAGGTTCAATGTGGCAGTGGGTTATTGTGTACGTATCTGCGTATTGGTCCTAATTTAAATATAACAGAGGCCTGAGATCAGATTTGCATTCAGTGACCATGTGCGAATGGTAGTATTTCTTATTGATACTGAATAAAGGAAATAGCTTCAATCTCTGGAGTGTACCACACATGAAAAATAAAGATGAACCTAGGTTGCTAACACTTTGTTCACACAGAATAGTCAAATGGCTACCCTACCTAAAATACAATAAAAACACGATGTTCAAATGTGAACTGTGATTTACACTACAAATAGAAAACTACACTCCATTTCAATATAGAGATTCATTATCTGTACTAGTCGAACTAAATGTTTATGGTAGTCATGAAATAGTAATCTCTTTGTGACTTGGTTTTGCACATAAAGCTTCTGACTCCAGTTGAGAGCACATGAGTATTGAATATCACTGAAATTTTAACATGTAAATTTTTAGAACATCATAAAACCACTACATGAGCATGTCAATATCAATGATGGTGAAGTAGAATTGCTGCAATAGGTCCCATTGTGAAGATGTGACTTCCTCATATAGAGGAAAACTGAAAAGCTGTGAAAGATTCCTATGCATACTTCCTGTAGATTGGGGTGTTAGAAATGTGTTCTGATATACTTTTACTTTCATTCAGGTTTTGCTGCTGCTATTGTTGTTTAGCATAATTCAGTTGCCATGGTAGAAGTGGTATGATTGCTTACAAAGGATTTTGCATGTAGCTGGATGCTATCATTCAAATCTTGTCTTGAAAGACGTCTTCTGAACTCACTAGTGGTGAAATAGTATATGATTGGGTCAAGGCAGGAATTCAGACTAGCAAGACACAGTGCTACAGAATGAAATATTAGAATCACTCTTCTGGCTAGACAGCTTTTAATTTCATTGGACTTGACCAGGAAATCTAAAGGAAAACTAAAATGATAAGGCGCAAAGCAAATTAGGAATACTCCTGCACAGGTTAGAATCATCTTCAAGGCTTTCTTTTTCTCTCCAAGGTCTTGAGCAACAGGATGTTTACTTTTCAGTGATAAAACTGTCTTCCAGGTACAATATAGAACAATCAGAAGAGGAGTAATAAACCCAATCAACTCGCCAACAGTCATCATGGCAACAGACTGGGTCAGATTGACATTCCTGGTAGGAAGATCCACAAAGCATTTAGTTTTGTTGCCTTGTGTGTCATCACTGGTTCTGAGAAGAGGGAAGAGTAGACAGGCAAGGCAGATGATCAGCCAGCCAGCAATACTGATGTACAGATCATATTTCTGTTTGCAGTCATTAAAACGAAAGGGGTACATGAGAAACCAAAATCGTCGTATGCTAATGCAGACCAAGAAGTAGATGCTTGCATACATGTTGACATATTTTAGATAAAAACAGAACATGCAGAGGCCAGGCCCAAATGGCCAATCATGGTTCAAATAGTAAAAGATTCTCAGGGGCAAGGAGAGAACTTGTAATAAGTCAGCAATGGCTAAGTTTATCATAAATATCACAGCACGTTTGGTTTCTTTCATATAACCATAAAATACCCATAAAGCTAATATGTTCCCTATAAGACCTGGCACAAGAATGACAGTATATGTTGCTGCATAGATAAAATACCGAAAATCTGGGTTGTCCCCATCAGTCCTGTTACATGTATCATTTGCAAGCTTGGTTCTTTCTAGAGACATCATTGTTGCGCAACAATGATTCAAAATCTACATTAACAATTAACTGCTACTCTTTCTAAAAGACAGATCGTTAAAAGATACAAAATATAAAATAATCTGTTGCCACGTCTGTTAGGCTCAATGTCTGATTTGAGGAATTTTATAAGAATTATCTGCAGTTATCTTGGATTTCTTCACAGTAACTACATGAAAGTGTAATGTGGGAGAACAGATGAAAAGTCCTTATAATTTTCTCCTATTTATTATAAGGCCTTCTGGAGCTTCATGATAGTTGGTTCTTTCCCATTTAGATTATGAATGCACTATATGGAAGTGCCTCAAATTTCCATATGATGATAGCCATCTTTTTGCTGGTGTTTGGCAGGTATTTTTCTTGTCTTTCTTCACTCACGTAGAAGAGAGGTATGCGTTAGTGCCTTCTTCCAGGGCAATAACTAACTTTAGTTTGGACAGATCAGGTTTTCAGGATTTATTCAGATACGTGTCAAAGGCTAATAGTGAAATAAATGCAGAGCTGAAAGTGAAAGAAAATAAGCCAATTATGATATGGCACATTTTGAAAAGGAATAGCTAATGTAGAGAAAAATATATTAGTTTGAATCAAAAGTTTTGAGATGAGTATAGATAGGGTGTTACAGTTCTTGCAAGGCACTTTATAATCACAAAAAAGCATAGGTAAACGTAACCTGAGAAATAATCTAACCCCTTATTCTGCAAAGCCTTTGAACCAGTATCTCAAGAGATCTTTTTATAAATCCAGAAGATCCTCAGGTGCTACCCTGTATCAGAATTATAAAGATCTCAGGTGGTTCTTCTGTATATTAATATTTAAGAATTTGTGATCTATACCATTGCTTTATGAACTTCAAAGATCATTAAATTTATCTGGAAAAATTTTGATGCTCAAGAGATTTTGATTCATTATGTTTGGAATAGGGCCTGAAATTTACCTTTCTTAAAGTTTTCCATATGATTCCAATATCGCCAACCCAACATTTGTCCTTGAACCATCATTTGGGTGTCACTGATATGATCCAAATCCTTCCCAGTGTCTGAAAATAAATGAAAAAGTCCCACTTTAAATGGTTCTATTTATATGGGTAATTTAGTCACTTCATAATTATTCAAGACAACAGGTTATAATAGCGGAACAGAAAGCAAAATCCCAAGAAAGTTGACTCAGCCGGGTCTCCGACCCTTGTCCTGAGGTAAAAAATTTGAGGTTGGGAACTAGGATGGTTACTCCAAGCATGCTGAAATCTAGGACTTCACTGACTTTAAAGATACATAGGAAGAACAAAAATAAAATAATTATGAAACATCTTGCTTTGGATTATCAAATCTATTTAGATTGAGCACCTGAAAGAATTGTTATTGTTATCATTTTGCCTCCATTTCTTGGCAAGTAAAATAACATTTTTATTAGATATGGTGCTTACTTTATTTTAAAGGGTGAGTAGAATAAACTGTATTATATACATGAACCAACTCCCCACAAGGAATGTGAATATTATGTACTACAAACATTACTAATAGAAAAAATTAGAAGAAAAGAAAAAAGAAAACAGAAAGAGTGAATGAGTACCATGAACTACACATTCATATGGAACAGGTTAACTATTTGAGATTCCTCATATAAGGAATCTGTACAAAAATGGTTTTATAAAACAAAGGTAAATGCAACTGTAAAAGAAAACATTGAGAATTAAAAGTTATTGTAGTTAACATTGTTCAGCTCCCAAACTGAACTATATCTTTGAGATGTTTTTACAGGTAGAATTTTTTATTAGATGATAGAGAAGATAAGATGGCAAATAGGTATATACAAAGGTATTTAATATCACTATACATAAGGAAAATAAAAATCAAAATGTAATGAGATATCAGTTCACTCCAATAAAAGGATTAATATAAAAATGGCAAAAGATAACAAATGTTGGTGAGGGTTTAGAGAAATGGTAATTGTTCCATACTTTTGGTGAGAACGTAGATTGATAGAGCCATTGTGTAAAATATTATGGAGATTCTTTAAAAATTCTAAAAAGTGCTACCATATAATTGAGCAACCCTAATTCTTCATATGGATAGCAAGAAAATAAAAATCAGTGTGTTGAAGAGGTATCTCTGTTCTCATGTTTACTTCACCGTGATTTTCAACAGACAAATGGCTGAAACAAGCTAATAACCAACAGACCCTGTTGATTTTTCACCATTTAATAGCTGTTCCCCCTTAAGTGCAACACTAAATCTCTCTGCTCCTTAAATTTTTCTTTGGTAAATGAAAATAATCTTAGTATCAAACCTATAGAAATACTGTGCAAATTAACTGTTCCAATGTATGTAATGCATTTAGTATATCATTAGATATATAATATGCTCAATAAACATTAGTTATTACAATTGACATTATTTTTTCAAGACAGTTATTTTCACAACTATAAAAATATTAAATTTGCACTCTTTCTTCTCTAGTTGAGGGCTTTGTTACTTATTTGGACTCCTTGTCCATTGTTTTTTTCCACTGCATTCTACATCAGTGCTATAACTATTTTTTGATAAGCTTAGCTTTTTAAAAATCTTTAATGGCTGTTTATTTCCCACAAATTACAAGGTACCTCCTCTGGCAATGGCTTCCTTAGTTCAGTGCCATCTACTTTTAGAACTTTCTGCCAATAATCTACTGTCATGCCTTATACTGCAGCCCAGTTGAGCTCCTGCTCTTTAAATTCCTTTTTCTTTGCATAAACAGTGTCTGATTCTTTGCTACCCCAACCTAGAATACTTTCCTCTTTTGCCCAATAGTTCTATAGATTTGTAAAGGGCTTTCTCAAATTTCCTCTTCTTCATGAAACATTTTATGGTTAATTCAACACTGTCGGGCTAGTCTCTTCTCTGTTAAAGTAACTAACTTTGTCTTTTTCTGGCATTATAATTTGTGTCTGCATGTTATTTATGTCATAGTCCTCCTGCCCACCCACCTCATTTTAAATAGTCCAGCAACTCCTGAAATTATGGACTGAATCTTATATACTTACATATCCCACAAAATACTTAAAAGAAGGCTTAAAAGTGATGGATTCATCAAATATTAACTAAATATTTGTTCAACATCTACAATGTGTCTGGCACCATACTTGGTACTAAAAAGATAGAAAATTCTAAGAGGCACATGATTTATTTTTTTAAGGAGGAAAGATTTATTTAACATAGTTTGTAGAGGTTTTAGTGCATGAGGCACATGATTTCTGAGATCTTGGGTCTTATATCCTAGTGAAAAAGAATAAACAATGTGGAGTGTGAAAAGTATGATCACAGACAAATTCAGTGTATTCTATGAGCACGTAAGAGAGAACCACCTAAACTATTAAGGACATATTTGCTGAAGGGAAATGAAAAAGTTGAGACTACTTTCCTGAATTCTAATAATCATCTTGATAATTCTCTTCATATACATAACCATTTTTTCAAAAGCCAATTTTATTTTAGAATTCTCACTAGGTACACACTTTAGTAAGCCAAGGAAACGTGAACTTAATGCTATGAGAAGTTCCTGCAATTAATGTGAGTCTAAACAGATGTGTGCATATACATGTGAGTCAACTGCATCACTACAACATGCATAATAAAAAATGTGGAGAGAAGACAATGTACTGTTATTTTTTCCCTGATTCTTATCAACACACATGTCAAGTCTAAGACTTTTTCATTATTTAAATTTTTCACCTATATCTGAATCTCATCTTATTAAAAATACTTTTACAGAGCAAAAGAAACCACCAGCTGAATGAGGAGAAAACGTAAACAATGGGGGAAAATTTTACCATCTATTCCTCAGACAAGGAGATAATACCAGAATATTTAAAGGCTCAAAAACATCAAACCCCCCAAATTTAAAGACCTTATCCAAAAATGGAACTCTAACTTTTTTTTTTAATCTTAAAAGTAAAAGAACAAAAACACTAACAAACATACACACGGTGGCACAAGAACAGTACAAAAACAGAACTACGGGTGGCAGGGGATCAACAATGGTTGTTGTATTTACTACACGTTGGTAGCTTCAAAGTGTATACCCAGGACAATACAAATAGACATACAAGGTTGATCAAACAACTAATCACCGATTGTTTCCCACATCAATATGACATGAGACAGCAATGCAAACATGTCAGCCATCCCACACATACATACTTACCTACTCAGCTATCCTCCTCTTCCTCCTCTCCTTCCCTTCATCCCGATTGCTCTCTACCCTTGAGCAGTCTCCCTTCATACCTCCCAATCTATATTCTCACCTCCAGGTTCCCACACTACTGATACTATATGCTGTTTACACATGCACATCTGGTTCACCTCACTTATGAGTATGGTCTCTAATTGTGACCATTTGCCTACAAAAGCCCCTAGATTGTCTTTCTTTAGAGCTGAATAATATTCCATTGTGTAAAAATGCCACAGTTTTTTAATGCAGTCCTCTGTGGGTGGACATTTGGGTTGTTTCCTTGATTTAACTATTACAAATTGTGCTGCTATAAACATGGGTGCACATATATCACAGTGATATGCTGTTTTCAGATCTTCTGGGAAAATCCCCAGAAGGGGGATAGCTGGGTTGAGTGGGACCTCCAGACGTAGTTTGCTGAGGAATCTCCAAACCTATCTCCACAGTGGTTTCACCACTCTGCATCCCCACCAGCAGTGCAACAGAGTTCCTATTTCTCCACAGCCTCGCCAGCATTTGTTATTGGACGATTTCTTGATGCTGCCCAGTCTTACTGGGGTGAGATGAAATCTCAGTGTTGTTTTTATTTGCATTTCTCGAATAACTAAGGATGTGGAACATTTTCTCATATATTTATTTGCCATTTGTATTTCTTTATCTAAGAAGTGTGTATTCATCTCAGATGCCCATTTCTGGATTGGGTCTTTGAATTTGGACAGGTTCATGTTTTTTAATTCTTTGTATGTTCTAGATAGAAGGCCTTTGTCTGAGGGACAGCCAGTTAGAATTTTTTCCCAATCTGTCGGGTTTCTTTTTACTCTGCTGGTGATTTCTTTAGATGTGCAAAAACTTTTCAGTAAGATGAGGTCCCAGTTATTGATTCTTTGAAGTATTTCCCTTGCAGTTTCATTTTTGTTCATGAACTCTCTGCCTACTTCTATGTCTTAAAGATTTTTACCTACCTTCTCTTCCAATAGATTCAGTGTTTCTGTTTTAATATTGAGATCTGTGATCCATTTTGACTTGAGTTTGGTGCATGGTGATAGACTTAGGTCTATTTTCAGTCTTTGGCAAGTGGCAAGCCAATTTTTCCAGCACCCAAAAATGGAACTCTAAAATGAATAAACACTTCTAGGCTGAGCAAGTCCAAACAAATAAATACATGAAAAAAATATTAAACATCACTTCCTATTCAGGAAATGCAATTTAAAACAAGACAACAGGCTGCAACACCAGAACAGAAAGCAAATGATTTCATCTCACTTTAGAAAGAATGGTTATTAACAAGAAATCAACCAAAAACAAATTCTCGTGAGGGTTTGGGGAAAAAGGAACCCTTCTCCACTGTTGGTGGGAATGTAAATTGATACAACCAATATGGAATTCAGGGTGAACTTTCCTCTAAAAGCTAAAATTAGAGGTTCCATTTGACCCTACTCTTCCCCTTCTTGGTATCTTCCTGGAAGAGTTACAAACATCATACCGCAGTGATGTATGCACACCGAAGTTTATAGCAGCACAATTCATAACAGCTAAATCTTGGGAATAGCCGAAACACCCATCAACCAAGGAATGGATAAAGATATGTTTTTCATGTGCAATGAAGTACTGCTCTGCCTTAAAGATGGATAAACTTGAGACATTTATAGGTAAATGGATGCACATTTACACCATATTCTTGTGACATAAATCAGACACACATATTGAAACATCATATAGTTTGTCTTGTATGAGAAAATAAAAGGTTAAATAAGGACCAAAATTGATGATAGATATTGTGAAGTAGGAAGAAAATGTTCAAATGGGAAGGAGAACAAGAGA
This sequence comes from Dinomys branickii, assembly GCA_004027595.1. Taxonomy (NCBI): domain Eukaryota; kingdom Metazoa; phylum Chordata; class Mammalia; order Rodentia; family Dinomyidae; genus Dinomys; species Dinomys branickii. The sequence continues at coordinate 7,838 of PVLD010029174.1, read as the reverse complement.
TGGGGGAGGGGGAAAGGAAGGAAGGAAGGGAAAGAAGAGAATAGAAAGGGAAATGAAAACAAAGCTTTTGTGAAGGAGGGAAGAAGCGTTGAAAGGAGGGGAAGGGGATGACAGAGAAGGAAGAATCAAGACATATCATGTATAGGTACAAAGTCCCTATGATAAATGTGATCATTACGAATATCTTAATGCACCATTAAAATTAATTTAAAAAATAAAAATAAATTTAAAATTTAGAGCCAATTTTTCTGACAAACTTGTTCACAAACTTCATATAGTTAAATAGGTGATTGCATTGCAAAAATCAAATGATTTGAAAAATATTTTCCTGGCTATTTGTGTTAGAGAATTCACCATATATGTCCTACTGAATATTCCATTAGATCTTTTTTATTACAAAAAAAGGATGTTCTACCTGTATGACACCTCCCATGAGGCTTTCTACTAATTTTAGCTTCTATATCTTCTATGTTTCTCTTGTAAGCCAATTTCATGAAGGGAGGAAATGCCTATGTGTGGTTAGACAATGTTCATTATTGCAAACATTGCCATTTTGCCAGTAAGTTCTTTCATTTAACTAAGTCTCAATGTCTTTGTTGAGCTGTGAAACCATACTTTTCTTCAGTTGACTTTTTCTCTGCTCTGAAAAATATTCTGTTATTTACTTGGAGACAGTAGAAAGATCATTACCTGGCCTCATATTACCAGTGAATAATGCTTGGTGATAATGCCTTCCCTTAGATATTCTTGTTTGCATTTAGTTTCTATTCTGGAGAACAGTACACACTAGTTGGTATTGGAGATTAATGTCTCTGGAGGGCATTCAAATATTTATTGAGTATTAAGAAATACTTTAGCCGTTACAGACTTCCGTGCCCCTCCCACCCATGAAAATTGCACAGGTTCTACTTCCTAGGGTTTTGTTCTTAGCCACACGATTTATAGGTGTCTATTTTTACATTTCCTTTTTTCTAGACTGGATCTCTTAAAGTTGCTCTTAGCCTAATTGAAGTGCCTCTTGAAAAATGCACATTCCAGGATGAACTGAATCTTCATTGACAAAGAGTGGAGCAAAAGAATTACATTTTAACAAACTTTACATAGAAACAAATCTGAGAGCCTTTAAATTTAAAAAATATTCCTTAAGTGAAAAGTGCAATGCCATAGACTCCAAAGACAGAGTTGTTACAGGCATGCAAACTGCAATCCTATTTTCATTGCCTATGTTCTTGATTATCCCTCAATTTAAATTCCTCTATCTCATCTATATCCATAGAAGTCCTATCTATCCTTCAAGGTCAACATCAAAAAACTGCTACATTCTCTATAAAAGTTTTGGTTATCACTTACCTGATTGTAACCATATCCACTTGTGAACTCTACAGTATTATTAATACCAGAAAAATATGTCTTTCTAACTCAATCCACAAAGTGGTTACTTCTTTGCCAACAAAGACTGTATTTTAGTGACCTTTACACTCCTCCATCACCAAAATGCTCAGCGACTTTGCGTGTAACAGGAACTCTATTACATTGGATTAAGTTTATTGAGCATCTAGATCAGAGACAAATAAAATAAGAATACCCATTTGTGTCTCCTAAATTCCACCTTCTTTGGTGAATAATTTGAAAATATATCTATTTTATTAACTATTGTTTAACTTGAAATTTATATTGAATCTAAAGTTTTCTTTAGTTCAATTCAGTTAAAATATTGGTGAAGGTATTAAATTATTTTTTGGCAGTACTGAGAATTGAACCCAGGGCCTTTTCTTTGAGCTACATCCCAAGCCCTTTCTATTGTTTTATTTTGAGACAGGATCTCTCTAAATTAATAAATTGTCCAAGTTGGACTCAAAGTTATAGTCCTTCTGCCTGTCTCCCAGAGTGCTGGTATTACACATGTGTCACCATGCACAGCTTAAATCACCATTGATAACTACTACAAAACAATGAGAAGATGCTTTCCAAATACATGTAGCAAATATCTGGTTGTTGGTGTCTCCTATTTTTACCACTCTAGATGGTAAAAATCCAACCCAACTTTCTTTTCAGAAGAAAAGTCATTATTCTACAAAGTTCCATTATATACATTGAATTTCAGATATCTTTACTTTGAGGAATGGGCAAGTAGGTCACAAATTATGTCCCAGAGAAAAAACTGTATGTTTTCCTGTTCTCAGTGGTGAAATGGCTGAGAAGATTTTCCTGCCATCTTCTGAATATTCACCTGGTGTCTCACACCAGACCTGAACAGTTGGACAAGAAAGATTTTCAAAGGGAAGTTATGAGCTTCCATGTCTATGTAAAATAAACTAAATGTCAAGTTAATCAGATCTTCTGGCCCTTTTCACTTTTTTGCAGTCTTTTTTGCAATTTTCTCTTTGAGACTATGCACTATCTCTCACTCCACTGGATTAATAGCCTGTGAAAGTAGAGAAATAGACCAGCCTTGTAGGGTCTCATGGAAAGGCTAAGGTTGGAATAGGTAATAAAACCAGTTCCCAGGGCCACATGTCAGAGCTGAGTATGATTTGGGGTATAGCTGATTGCCTAATAGAGTGATTCTGAGGTACAAAATGAGGAATACAATCATTAGGTACTGTAAACATATACTAATAAAAATTTTAAAATGAAATGAAAAAAGAAGAAATAATTATTTTCCACTTGTTGGCAAGATCCAAATTTCCTTTTTATTAAGACAAACCTTTTCCTCTAGAGTGAAAGCTTAAAAAGGAATGTCAAACTTTCACCTTTAAGGGTTAGGTCCAATGATATAGGCCTGGAAGTCTTTCCCAGGGAATGTCAGTACCTCACATAAGTTCAGAAATTATGAAACATGTGTAGTAGATCCCAGACCTTTTGCAAATATTTGTTTTTTCTAACTAATATACTGAATAACCTTTTTTGGTGTTTGCTTTTTGTAGATTTCTCCTCCAGGGCTATTTGTGTTTTATTTTTATTTGGAGGCTATTTTCTCTATACTATGTTAACCAAAATCCATAGCATTTTTTAAAATAGGAGATAATATAAAAACCTCTAAATAGATACTGACGTCTTCAGCAACTTCAGAAAACAATCAATATAAAATGATTTAAATTTTTTACGATTTTGAATATTAAAATACAAATGACAAAGTTGAATTATTCAATTATCTGTAATTAATCTTAAAACTGCTCTTGCAAAACTCCCTATTGCAAGAGCTAGGCAATTATTGTAAACTATGAAAATCTGCTTGTATTCAAAAAATATACAATAAATTCTGTCCTTTGATTATGCTTTAATGGTTTATGAGAAGAAAGGATAGGACACTGAACATGGCTATCTCAGAGTACTGAATTCAAGCCTTCCCTCATGGCACTGCTTTTGCTAGATCTGTCACGTTTTTCTGGATCCTGGTGGTGTCCTTTCTTATATTCCAGCTGAATAAGATCTAGTTGGGTGCTGTTAAATTTTATACCATATTTTTAACCTTTGAGAGTAAACTCTGCCAATTAAACAAGACTTTGGAAGAGTGTAATTTGTATTTCACTTCAGAAAATAAGTTTTTAAAATACTTGAGCAATGAGCACCTGACAGAAACCAGTACTGTGGCCTTACAGTTTTCCTTACAGTAACATAGTCTTCCTGATTGGTAGGAGAAAGCAAAATATTACAGTAGCTCTTCATTCTCAAAGTCACGTTTCTGGCTCCTAATACTGAAATTTCAGTTAAAAGGATAATGGCTGGAGTCCTCAACTGATCTTCTAATGGTAAGAGCAATTCTTTGCTTGGTCAGGCACCCAGCTTAGATGGAAGTAGAGAATGTCACACTTCATTGCTAATGAATTTTCTACCCAGTCTCTTCCTGTAAAGGTACGCATTTAAAAGCAGAACTATAATTGTAAAGTATCAGGGGGTAAGGATCTGGTGTCTGCGAGCCATCTCCAAAAAATGGTGAATGATAAAGTGAGAAGATTCCTACATCAACTCCCCAAACTGCTGTGGCAAATCTATTGTCTTTTGTACTCATACTCTGAAAAGCCATGTGATGCCATATTCCCTTGGGGGTCATTCCGTTTCAAGTCTGGAATAAGTAAGCCTCAGATATGAAACATCAAAAACTGTTTAGATCCTCTTGAGAACTGTTCTCGCATGTGTCTGAGATGTCACTGCATATATTGGTTAAAAGGAGATAGTGAAAATTGAGTGAAATGAAACACTTTCCTATAGCTCTCTTTCCTCTGCCCACAACAATCTCTGAAGTAGAAGATTCACTGACCCCGTAGTTTTTTTCTCCTCTCCTCTAGGACAGGAATGCAATGTCCTGAGGGATCATAGACCTCATCCCCAGTCCGTTTTGGGATTGGGCCAGGCCATTGAGCTTCATGCATAATCGACATTTGCCTGGAATTTGGCATACTTATGTTCATAATGTTGTGTTAATAAAAAATGTTTCACTCAGTGATGATTTGTAACATATTTTTCTTTATTTTTGATGACTCCTCATTTCATTGGAATGGAAGGAAATACAACTAAAGATCATACTCTAATGAAGGAGGCCTATCAGACCGTTGTTTTGTGCTACTGTATTTCAGGCTTTAAAAACAAGCACACTTGTTCTATTATTATTGTCACTTTCTGGGAAAGATCTGCCTCAGTCAATTAAAACATTTACATTTCATGGTCATTTTGACTTTGAAAATTCAGAAGTTTCATGGTACCAGATCCACCAAATAAAGTGACTAAGAACATACAACATAATGATTTTATGAGCCTGCTTTTTTGTTGGATGACATTTACCTTATTTACCTTATTTTGTTTCATACCTCACAAAGACACGGGGGAAGACCTCCAGAACTGCTTCAGAGGGTGGCAGAAGTGATGGGAGGGATATGTTCAAGGCAGAGGCGGGTGGTACTCTGGTGGGGATTGATGGCACTGTTTCTCTCACTGTAATAAATTTTAAAAATTAGGAAAACAATATCTAATCTTTTCTTGAAGTCTGTAGCGTTGAAAACTATCTAAGAGAATTAAAGAATATCTTCTTCCCAAATGTTTGCAGATGTTTCTTAAAGAAAGATTGTGAACTTCTCTTCGGGCTTAGTTTAAAGAACAGAGTGGTGTTTTTTTTCATAAAATGCATAGGAAAAAATTAAATATATCTAACTGCAAAGGCAAACCTTTTGTATATTTTCAGCATAGCATCAGTAACACTCAGAAATATTTCAGAATAATGAGCAAACATTTGTATTCTATTTGTTTAGATTTTAATATGAGCACTAGCCCTACTTCATTTTTAATATGCTAAATACCTTGACTGTAGTTTTAGACTGAGATATCTCTGCAGATTTCTTTATCGGATACACAGTGATGCATCTCATGCACTTTTGCAAACTCCTTCAAATGTCCACACTGCAAAGGCCTAAAATCCAACACTCAAAGTCCTACTCTCTCATTCTGGCCTGATGTCTTTTTATACCCTTCCAAAATGCCAGATGTTTCCACCATGCAAATCTTTCCTAGTACGAAGTATGCACCTTAATGTCTCTGACATTGACTTTAGCTAAAATGTCCTGAAGTTCTAGTTTTTCAACTCTATCTTCTCACCTTAATGGGCAAGAAAATTCTTTAAAGGAAAATTTTAATATACTCATTTCTGTCTCTAAGGTTTCCTTGTCATCTAAATTGGAACTAGGTCTCTTTTCTTTGAATTCCCCTGTCAAGCATTTTCTGGCTCTATTATAGCCTTATATGTTTTATCCTGTCTAACTTTATTTTTAAATGTCTATAAAATCGCAGAAGACAAACTCCTTCAGAGTGAGAACTCTCTTCTACACATCTCTGTGTCTCCTATAATGCTTACAATAGACTTTCACTATCAGTAGGCCTTTAGAAAATGTCTGTTGAAGAGATAATACAAATGCCCATGCATATATGTAAAACAATTGTTAATTATCCAGTTGTGAGTAATCTTTACAATGTGGCAACTAAATACCACTTAAATTATAAAATTTTTTAAATGTAATTGTTAGCTATCATTTTAAACGTTGATCCTAACCACTAGAAAACTTCTGGAGTTCACAAAAGCCACCTTCTTGAGCACTTTTCTTTTTAATTTTTGAGAATAGAATTCAAACTTTTTCTTTACAGGCTTTTACCCCTGCCCTCCATCTTCCTCCAACTGGGAAATTTGCCCATCCTTAACAGTCACTGAACTGATTAGGAATTCCAACATTGTTTCTCAAAAATAATACATGTTTGCTTAAATGTTTGGGAAGCAAACAAAAGCTTCAGTGAAAAGCAAATAAAACTAACAAAACACATCCTTCACACCAGTGGTGGCTCCTCAAGTTCAATGTATATTTATAACCTTTGTAAAAAGTCAGCCTTCTAGAAATGTACCATCTTTATCTGCAAGCCATGAGGTAAGTCAAAGAGTACAACTCAAAACACACTCATTGTCCTTAGAAACACTCAACTTTTGAAAATGTATTTTGAAGCAGCCACATTGTATTGTGATCAAAGAAAGTAAAAATGAAAGTAAATCAAATTTAAAAGATCACTTCCTCAGTCTGGGGATGTAGCTAAGTGGCACAGCACCTGCCTGGCAATCACGAGGCCCCGAATTTGATTCCTGGTAAAAACACACACACACACACACACACACACACACACACACACACAATCTCCTCCTCTTCATTCACATGCACCAAAATGGAGATGTACACACTTCTTTGAGGCAATTCTGTGTTATTTTTACTTTCTCTGCCATAACTTGGTGCCTTCATGTGGCAGAAAATGACAAGTCCATCTCCTATCACAGCCAGGGGAATCACTGAGTACCCAAAGTATGTTGAACAGCCACTGATACCAGAACTTGCAGTTGAGAAAAGATAATATATTTTCTAATTAAATGGACCTATTGATTTTCTTGCTTTTACCTCTGCTATAAGCCAAATTGCCCATCACTCTATATTACTATCCACTCTAAGAATGGATTCGTAGGCACTGGTGAGACTATAGAGTTAGATTAGGATGGGTTTAGAAGTAACTTAGGCATTCGCTTATTATTACTTGTTGTCTTCCCATAAATGCATGTTTTAAAAAGTTAAAGAAAAGGTGTTTTAATGTAAAACTGGAGATAAGAAATATTTTTTAATGAATAACATTAGGCACAATATTTGTTTCTGTTTTGATGACTTTATCACTGGAGTGAATCTTAAGCAACTAGCTGCATCTAGAGCCTCATTAAGATAGAGTTCATTGAATCTTTCATCTTTTGTCTTTGTAAAATTCTAACAAGTGTTATTTTTGTAAAGTTTTAACAAATATTAAAGCAATGACATTTACCACTAAGCCATGGCAAATAATTTTGTTTCAAATGCCTCTGCTGTACTTACCAACCTAACAAATAACCACATACAAATCCTGTACTGCACTTACCTTATGTTTATGAAATGTGGATGTTTAGCCTATGTATTTAATGTAGGGGTTCATGGGCATCTACAAGGCACTTGATACTTTCTTTCTAATTGTATCTTCTGGTAAAAGAATAAAGACCCTCTGCTCATGACCACTTGAGTCTTTTCCTGCTGTAATCAGGCTGAGTACCGTTGGTAGGTCAATGACACAAATACAAAAAAAAATGCTCAGGCAACTGTGCAATGCATATTACATTGCTAACACTCATATATTAGTGATTAATAATAAATTCAGTTACTTAAACAGCTGATGGCATATTTCCATTGTCAAAAATGTGTCTATTGTCTCAGATGAAGTGGTAGACCTCTTTTGGACATATTAGCAGCAAGTGTTTAGTCATATTATATTAGTATTCCTGCTGTGGTAGGAAATTC